>JBBPBX010016006.1:0-48712 GCA_038048925.1 Garcialebias charrua | reverse complement strand
TTACCGGTACATGCCCTGGATTGGGTGGAAGCTTTATACGTAAGATGTGCGTTTGTGTGCTTTGTGTGTATGTGTGTTCATATTTTGTGGATGTAAAGCTTACAGCTGGAAGTGTAGGGTGATTGACAGCCCTCTCTCATTTCCTCTGGGGACGAGGCTGCATGCACTGTTGCATGAGGTGACTGCAGCAGTGAGACTGAAGAGCATATGAAATCCATTAACTCTTGGTGTTATTATTTACCAACTCCTCTGAAACACCAAATGAAGGTCACATATCTACAACTGCAGCCAGCGTGTTACCAGCGCCACATCTCTGTGTGTATCATTAATGTTTGTGCTGCGTCTCTCATCAAAGGGAGTGCGATATTAATGTGGCTCTGAGCGCATGATAAAATATGCAGGAATGTGAGTGACAAACATGCAAAGCTGCTCCCAACTGTTGTGCTACGTTATAGCTGCTTTCAACATGGGAGGTGAGCTTGGTGTATCAGATTACACGACTTTCATTGTATAAGTGGTATGCAGGGGGGACTACAGCTAAAGTCTCAGCACTCCAATTTAAGTAATATTTTGATTTACTGCTTTCCTAATGTGTTTTTTCTTCTTCTGCAGTGTCTGAAGCAGGAAACCATTATTAAAATTTGAAACTGCTTAATTACCAACTGTTTATCATTAAAACCCAAAGTTGTGTGCATTGTTCAAAGTCTTCACTGCATAGAACAGATGTGCTGCCTTTTCCGGCCTTGCAGAGCTCACCCAGTCACACTTAATGTACATCCCCTGTTACATACACTCCCCAAGTGTTTGTAGGCTAAGTGCTGGATTTCACCAAGTGTTAAAAGCTTAATCCATCCAAATGTGTGAAACTGAGAAGTATTTAGTTCACACCAGAAAGGGTAAATTGACTGAGCTTCAGTGTCAAGCTTTTGCTTTGCCATAAAAGCTTGGGGTCAATAATGTGACCCTCCATAATGATTTAACGTTCAGCCAACTGTTAAAGGGAGTCTCACATAGACCATGAATTGCTCAACTTTGTGTTACCAAGCCAAACTGTAAACAATAACTACACATTTAATATACATTTTAAGTGAAAACCCAAATGATGGCTTGACCGTCAATGAGCACAAATGACTGCAGACATACTGCAGTGCTACTGCTGTAAGCTCAGTTGATGCAGTGTCTTCCCATAGTATCATGACTGGTTTCACAATAAAGCAAAGGGATTTCAGCAGTACGAGGATGTTTGCTGGAGAGTTTATGGATTTGTTATTGGAAACAACCAGATCTCTATGTTCCAGACTCCATAACGCATCAATTCGATTCCAAATAAGACTCCGGCACCAGGCCCCCATTCCTTATCAGCGAACATGTCCACATCAGTCTCCAAGATTTGGCCACAGCTAAATTCCTGTGTATTTAGGCTGGCTGAATGATATGGACATCTACGCAGTTCCAATAGCTGCAGGCAGTGCCTCTTGAATAGCATTTTGTACATAAGCTTTAGCTTACTAGCCTAGGATACCAGGCCAATGCCTTATCCCTGTTAACAGAGACTCTTCTAAGACAGGATTAGCGGGGGAGATAGTCAGCGACAAGGGGGGACAGTCCATCTCCTGGGAAGCACCACCACGAACCCAACCATAATTGCATTTGTTTAGATAAGAAGATCACAGCAACATTGAGTAGTAGTAGTCCAGCAAGGCTGTGTGACGTTGAATTTATGGAATCACAGTGTGCACAAAGCAGACGTCTGTAAACAAGATGCTAGATGTGTTTGAACACATTTTGTCTCCATTGAAGTATTTTATTCTTTTGTACTTATGTGCCATATTATGAGCAGGTGCTTTAGGTGTGAAGTTATGCCCATCCTGTTAATATTGTGAAAAATTGTATGTGCTTGTGGATGAATTATTCTTGCCATGCGGAATACTGTGAACAGAGACTACAGAAGAGGGGAAAAAGACTAAAAAATAAAATACAAATAAAAACTAACAACCCGACTTTCAGGTGTGACCTTCCACTCTTTTCCTAGTCTTCCGTTCCTTTATGGGTTAACCATCCTTAATGCTTTATGTATGCCTTGTGTGACACTCCTTGCATAAATGATACCAAATAATTGGGATTTATAAATTATTCATTGTGTATTAATGCAGGTGAAATGGCTTTTTGGCTTGGACTGCTGTCTGTCTTTCAGAAAATAAAAGGAGGAGGAGGTGGGGTATCATAGATACTTTGCCAGGGAAAAATGAATACTCCCACAGAGATATATGCAATCAAAATGCATGAGCCATGCATGGCCAGAGGACCAACTATTGCAGTATTTTAAAGATATATATTTTAATAAACAAAAGCCTATAACAAAACTGTGTTTTTGGAACAAGTCATAAACTTTCTGAATTTCCTAAACATACGTTAGGACTGTGTCATAGAGAACCGGTCATTTCCTTAGTGCAATCTCACGAGACTAAATTCTCAAAAAACATTTGTGTGCTTGCGCTAGAAGTAAATACATACACAGACCTTTGAGAATAATGTAGCCTGATCTTTGGTTCTTCCTAAATTTAAACTGACTGCCATATAAAGTGCATTGGAACTTAAAGTGTGGCTGACATGATTTTTTTACTATGCATAATACAGTATTGCTCAAAATATATATATTTTATCATTTAAATATGTTCGTTTTTGCAAACAAAATGATAAATTTATTTAATTTTGCTTTAAAAGTGATTTTAAACTTCGCTCCATGTTTATTCAAGGGAAATCCGATTACACGCAAATGCAACATCTGTGACGTAAAATCGGGCAGAGGGCTCTGGTCTCTTTAATAGCGGACAATTTATAACCTGATGAATTTAGCAATCTAAGTGAAGATTTGAACTATTTGTCTTCAGTTTGGGAAGCAGAAAGTTAGATGAACAAGAAACAGCAGGTTCTAATTTAGGTCTGCACCCGTATTTATTTGAGTTTTACCTTTTCAGGAAGCGAGGGAGAGCTCCGAGGCAGGCGATCTCCAGAAAGACACAGACTGCTTCTGCCCGATACTACTTCACAGATTTTTGCATTCGCTTGCAATCGGATTTCCCGTGAATAAACGGCGCAAAGTTTAAAATCACTTTTAAAGCAAAATTAAATTGATTTATCATTTTGTTTGTAAAAACGAACATACTTAAATGATAATATATATATATATATATATATATATATATATATATATATATATATATATATATATGGCAATTTTATGCATAGTAAAAAAATCACGTCAGCCACACTTTAAAGACATGTGGGATTGTTGTTGTTGTTTTTTGTTTCTTTGTTTGTTTGTTTTTTGTGGGAAATATTGGTAAAATAGGTGTTCCAAAACTCATTGATTAATAAACAAAAACAATATAAAAATGACATGGAGCCAAATGAAATGAGCAAACATACCATGACATGAAAACTGGAATTCCTGACCACATTTTAATCTGTAATGAAAGATTGACAAACTGCTTACCATCCACCACCTAAACCTTTGAGTTTTCCTATTCATGTCCTAAATGCTTTACATAACCACATAATTTTTTTCAGCTCTTGTGACCTAATTTCTTCTTAAATTGACCCAAGCAGTTATCTCAGAAACTTGAAATATTCAGACTGTCAAAGAGGGGTACCTGGTTCCTTGGCTTGTTTTAGTGCAACGTAATATTTCTTTGGCAGGGGTCATGGGTGACTTGACATACATCATCACTAACTTATTAGATCTTGAGGCAATTAGCTGAAAACAAACAGGCCAGACAGACCAGCTATTGAGTTGCTTGAACAGGGAGAAAATAGCTTTTGGTGCTCAGTCATTTTAGAGCTGCATCAAAGAGGAGTCCATGGCATCAACAGAAACAAGAAACACATTGTTGCATTGTAACGCCTATACAGTACCAGGGGCTTAGTGCATTATTTTTCCAGTGATTCAGGTTACAGAGCCAGCTTGCCCCAGTATAATAGGGTGGCAGAAAGAACTTTTCACCTGAACACTATATGCTATGTGTAGCATAGTTAGTCAAGGATTAAAAACCCATTTTGAGTCCTCCCATGACATGGGAATTTAAGCCTAGTGGTTACAATCTGCAGACTAGTCCTCTATCTGTCAGCAAGGTCGAGGGGACACCAAGTAAAGATTAATACAAGAGCACTGGTCACAGAAATATTAAACCACACTAAATAAACTATATTTTACTTTAATTTTGTTTAATAATTAAATATATATAATATATATATTTTACTTTAATTTTGTTTAATAATTAAATATATATATATATATATATATATATATATATATATATATATACAGTATGCATAGACTCAAAATAGATATGGGCAAAAAAGTGTATGATATTTACTTGGAAAGCTTCATATATATAAATAAATATACATGTACTTGTAATTAACAGAACGGTTTTCAAAATCTGATAAATATTAATATAACCAGCATATAGAAAATTGACCTAAAAGTATTTTAAGTAATTGTGTTAAAAGCTAAAAATGTAACAGAAGGATTTAAAGCCAACACGTTATTAATAATAATAATATTAATAATGATGATAATAATAATAATACTTAAAACACAAAAAATTAACATACATTTTGTGATGCAGCAGAACAGGGATTTCCTACATGCCCATTTTAATTTTAGCAATATTTGTGATGATGTTTGATCTCCATTCAGATCACAGCTAGCTAAAGATCACACCTTCACCACTTATCAATTATTCCACAATTTAACATGACAGTCAGACATTCAGGAGACAAAAGACACTTTCATCAGCCTTTCTAGTGTGGAGACAAGGGGAAGAAAAATTGGAGTCTAGGCTTTTCAGACTTATCGGTTTCATGTGAATGGTCACTGGAATGTCAAAATTTTAGTCGGCCCTTTTCCCACCAGATATCTGCCTTTCCTTCTTTTCTTTTTATTTTTTTTTTATTTCTACAACATTCCCTTCTAAGTATCTGGTTCCTGGACATGATATGCTAAATTACCTGCAGTATCATTTGTGCCACTGGCAACGCAGAGTAAGCTTTTAAATTCCACCAAAACCCCTCAAAAGGATTCGCCCCAGCGCTGTCACTAACTTTATTGTCTTTGGAAAGTGGCAGAACAAAGGAAACTCCTTCTGAAGTTGAGAACTTAGGCCTGGTATTATCATAAGAGAGCAACGACATGCGTAGGCAAGATGAGGAGCTGTTACGAATCGAGGAACTGAGATGAGATTTGATCAGGGTAATCATTCATGTTAAGACCTAAATATGTCACTTTTACAAAATGTAACTTTGGTTTTGGATATTGTACCATGAATACAGAAGTTCATGGCAGTAAAACAAAGTGTGGGAACATTGTGTTATACATGTTAAACCTAAAACCGTGGAGAAAACCTTGTGGTCATGGTGAGGCTTTGATATATTAAATTTGTCAAAATTTGTAATGTACAACAAAAGATTCGAACATGTATATTTTTTGTTTCTTTTGTTTAAATTTTTTTTATTGGATAGTCTTGTATACAGACATATGGACATATACAGTTTGTACATACAAACAAAGCAGAATAGCAAGGGTTTTGTAATGTATAATTAAACCTGAATTTTACTATCAGCATTTTTACAGCTGATGACCTGACTAATGGCCTTTACAATCGATGATTATAGTACTGTTTAACACATTCATGCAGAACCAGTTAAGGATATAAAGTCCTAATTGGTCTCCATTTCTGTTACCTGATAACAAAACTGGAAATGAACAGTTTTTTTTAATGGTTGATGTAAATGAAATAATATTTTATTTTCAAATTGAAAATCTTTCTTTAAAAACAACTTATTGTTTGTATGGCGTAATTAAATTTTAACTGTTTTGTGTAAAAAAAGAAAAACTTGTCTGACACAAGTACAAAACATTTCCTTAAAAGTCATTTTTGCATTATGCAATTATTCTGGCAGAAATAATGTTTTTCTTGTTTGGAGTGCAATGTCTGCTGCTGCTGTCATCTTTAAAATAGCCTTACAATTCTATACTAACAATGTAACAAGGCAAAACAAAACTGATACTTAAGAAAAGCTGTAAAGAATAGTGTAAAAAACAAACAAACAATTTTTTTTTAAATTAAACATGGCAGATATTCACTTTGGTCTTGTTCACATTTAAACTAGATTTAATTACTGGAGTCAGTTTGGTCAGAATTAAACTTTTGCAAACTGAAGTAAAGCTACATACAACAGTGAAGTTATTAATTAGGCCCGAACAGCTAAGCACTGCAAAGGCTTATTGTAATTAGGGATGGGGCCGATCCGATCCAGTATCCGATACCAGCATTATTTAAGTATCTGATATCGGATCCAACCTGCCAATACTTTTCCGATCCAGCTTCAAAGAGCACTTGTGTTCAATCACATTCTGTGACTGCCCTTCTTAACATTGTGTGAGTTAAACCTAATGAAGACACTCAAGCCTTACAATAGGGAACCCACTGACTTTAACAGCACACAGGACAGGAGGCAAGGATACCACACACATGTCCTCCTTACTCATGGTGCAGCTGAAAAAACTGAAAGTTATGCACCATAACTCATGTTCCCTGAAGGAAGGGAACGAGGTGCAACACGATTGCTATGGGAATCAGCGCCTCCGCGCGGTTACCTGAAGTAATACACTCACGCCTTTACGGCTAGGGTGTCAGCGTCGTGCCAGAGGCCCCGCCCTCTGGATATTTAAGCGGCTGACGCCCGTCCATCTTTCTCTAAAATGCACTTCACCGAGCTTTCAGCATTGAAAGGGCCAGATGTGTTGCACCTCGTTCCCTTCCTTCAGGGAACATGAGTTATGGTGCATAACTTTCAGTTCCCTTTCAGTCGTTCTCTCGGTGCAACACAATTGCTATGGGAACGTAATTCATTCACGCCCTTGAAATGCTCAGCAAAATGCATGTGAGAACATCTGCCTTAATACGGCAGGCATTTCCCAGCCGCTCTCCACAAGGTATGTAGAGAGCATAGCCTGAGAAGAAAAATGCCACATGTAGAAACATCAGCCTGATGTTACCACTGGACACATAGATGAAAACACCAGCTAGAGACAGCATAAGTGTCCTCTGCTAGTGTGATTACTCATCATCTCCTTTTCCCCTGGAAATCTTGAGAAGCAGGAGGAAAAGAGCAAGGGACCTATTACGCCACTGGCAATCAGATGGCAATGTGGAGGTAGAAAATCCAGTTCAAGCACGGGTACCTTCCAGGTCCCCAGGGGGGAAAATTTATGAACAAGGGGCACGCATGAGTCCCTCATCTGCTTCTTGAACAGACAACTACTAGGACTGTCAAAGAGGCCCATCCTGACGTTGGAGAACTGTCAGAGGAGATGGAAACCCTTCCACTGAAGCATCTCCCAAGTAAACATAAACACCAAGGGTGTCCCTTGTGTATGCTGTTGTTGTTGTTGGAACAAAGACAATCAGGCCTTAGGCCCTCAGCCATTTCCCTTCAGTGGCCAGGCTGAAGGCTGCCACTGCTCCGGACGTGGGTGTAGAAGCTGCCCACGTGCCTGATGCCTGGTCCCCACTGCACAACTTGAAACGCGCCTGCCATCCCCTTTTGGCCGTTTGTCAGGGTCCCACCAAACCACTGAAGACCGTCTGATGACGTACACTAGGGGGTAGCAGAGAGGAGGGGTTTAGCTCGTCTTCCGGGTTCAGTTGTTGTGTTAACTGCACCTCGGACGGTCTTTGATGAGATTAAAACGTTTTTTTTTTATGTTTGGGGTGATCTACACTGGAGAGAACAGCAGCCTGTCAGCAGCAACTGTAAAAATGCCACGTTTCTTACCGGAGTTTGGTTCCAATTCATGGAGGGTCGATCCGGTAAGTTTAAAAAGTCCAAAAAAAGTCCCGTTGTGGTTGTGTAATCAGATAGCAGAGGCTCTCCCGACTGTTTGCCGGATGCGTCGAGCCTCCAGAGATCAACATTTGGGACGTCGGCGGCTCGACGGCTAGGTTGCTTTGGACGCGCGCGTGCCCGCGAAGGGAACTTGGGCTGCCGCCGCGCCGCTTCGATCACTCGAATTGCGCTGCTTCCCTGGTCGCCGTGACTCCACGCGTCTCCTCATAGACTTTGAATGTAAACCGGCCGCTTCAGCCGCCCGAAATCGGGGCAGTGGGTACCAGGCATGAGTCAGCAGGTCTCTGTAAGAGGCAACTGCCATGGTATCCCTGAACATTGAGAAGTAGAGGTCACATTGTAAGCTGGCTCCGCATGGGAACAAGTCCACCGAGGTTCTTCCAAACTGTGACCAGACCTGATCCACGACTCGTGGGTTCAGTCTTCATTCAGATTCCAAAAGAGACCCTCATGAGAGTGCATTCGCTCTGTAACTCAGTTCACTCTGAACATGAGTCGCCCTGAGCGACAATAATCCTGGAACGTACCATGTGAGCATCCTCTGTGTCAGGCTGAGGAGGGCTTGGGATCTCGTCCCCCCTTCTACACCATGGTTTTGCTATCTGATTACACCAGGATGTACTGTCCCACAATCAGACCTTTACCAAAGAAGTATTTTGCTGACAGGAATACGACCAACAACTCCAGGAAGTTGATGTACAATCTTGCTTCTTGCTCATTCCAGAGGCCTTGGGCATTTTCAT
Source organism: Garcialebias charrua (assembly GCA_038048925.1). Taxonomy (NCBI): domain Eukaryota; kingdom Metazoa; phylum Chordata; class Actinopteri; order Cyprinodontiformes; family Rivulidae; genus Garcialebias; species Garcialebias charrua. The sequence continues at coordinate 40,055 of JBBPBX010016006.1, read as the reverse complement.
TTCTGCAGACTGCCTCCCCATCCTGTTTCCGAGGTGTCCGTCGTGATGACCACACTGGATGACACCCTACGTTACGGGACCCCTTCCATAAACACAGACAGGTCCCTACAAGGTTCCGGGGCCCTCAAGCACTTTGAAATTATTCTAAACTTTCCTGCTCACCCAGACGGGGGACAGGTCGTTTTTGTTGGTTTAGCCATATATGCAGGGCCCGCATCTTCAGCAATGCGTGTGGCACACAGGGTATGGCTTCCGCCAAGAGGCCTAAAAGGCATTGGCACATTTACAGGGGAATCCTTTGATTCAGTTTAAACTTTGCAAGGTAACGGCGAATCGAGGAAACACGTTCCTCTGAGAGCCATGCCCTGTACCGGATGGTATAGACCTGCACTCCCAGAAATACGGTAATCCGTGATGGGGTCAGTTCACTCCTTTGTAGGTTTATGACAAAACCGAGAGACTCCAGGTGAGAGATCACCCTGCAGGAGTGTGACTGGGCCTGTATTCTGCTTCCGGCCAAAAACCAGGAGGTCATCCAGGTAGTTAATAATCCTGACTCCTTGATTCCTAAGAGGGGTCAGGGCTGCATCCAGACATTTAGTAAATGTACGAGGAGAAGTCTTCAAACCGAAGGGTAAGGCTTTGTATTCATAAGCTTTCCCTTTGAAGGCAAACCGGAGGAATTTCCTGTGCCTCCTCCAGACGCCCACATGGAAATAGGCGTCTTTCAAATCCAATGTGCATGCGTAGTCTCCCGGTCTCACGGACTGGGGGACCTACCGTAGTGTCAACATTTTGAACTTGAAAAATTCTTGTTTTCATGCCCAGAGTCCTGAGATCCAGGACCAGTCTCAGGAATTCCATCTCTTTTGGGCACCAGGAAGAGCTTGCTACACTGACCGGAGCATGGTTTGTGCTCTGCAACAGTATTTATTACTCCTTTCTGCAGCATCGTTGACACTTCCTCCCTCAGCACGTGTGCGCGTGCTGGGTTAATGTCCGAACGCAGAACCCCCACGAAAAAAAAGGGGGGGTCCCTTGATGAACTGTAGCTTGAGCCCACAACCCATCCGTTGTGACGACCCATAGTTTGTGTCTCACAAAAGTGGTGAGTCAAGAACCAGGGCAGTCTGTGCTCTGGTACTTTCATTCTTGTATATGCATGAAACAGTGTTTGTTTTTTATTACACATACAGTAGATGAGTTATGTTTAGTGTGCACACACATACCACCAGCTCCTTGTAGCATTTTACAAGTGAAGTCTGGGCTCAAAAGGTCAGGTTCCCGTACTACATGAGCGGGCAAACCTGAAGCCCTGTTCCCATTTTGGGACCAGGACACATTCAGTAGTCTGAGATTTTATTGTCGTGTTTGGATGACAATTTCTCTTTATTACACAAGGGTCTGAGTGTTCTTGTGTGTTTAAACGTTCCGAACCAGCTAGTATGTGCTCCTTAAACACAGGTACTGGTGGTAAAAATTCAGCATTTTCTCTCCTTCTGTGAGTGAGAGTGCCTGTAATGGTGCAGGGCCATCTCAGACTTGCCATTTCTTTTTGCTGGTGGCCCCTTGCAGCTCCTGTAGCTTTTCTTCCTGGTGGGCCTGCGATACCGAGGCCACTTGTCCTTGTCCATCCCACCAGGGCCCCTCGCACCCTGACATGGTTAACGTCAGAGAGTCATCCATAGCCTCATGGGTGGATAAGCTCTCAGCGTCACAATGTTCTGTCGTAGGCATAGGAAAACTACCAGGTAGCACAACTAAACAGGTAGCTGAAATTCCTCCTCCTGGACTGTGCTAGACAGAGAGTCTCCTTGTTAGCCGGGGCTAAACCTAGAGGTACTCATGAACCCGCTAGCGGTGCTAAGACGGGCCCTCAAGCAACGTAGCATCAGTTAAAAAAACTTAGTTATGCGATGAATTCTACCGTCGATTCGGTCGGACAGGATAGCAAAACAGGCAAAATATGAAAAGGTTAGCTAGCAAGCTAGGCCAAGCATTTTCACATACCTCACGATGGAGTCCTTCGTTGTCCGCTCGTAGCCGCGCTAATCGTGTTAGTAATGCTGTCGTCCGCCCCGTGTTGTCGTGGGTGTTCCTGGTTAGCCATGCTAACGTGGGAGCTAGCCAGATAGCAGCGGGGTTACTCCATTTCCACTCTCCTTTCTCCGGGGTCATCCGCAAGAAAAACTTTGAGTGTCCTTGCGTGTAACATCCCTGAGCAAACCGGACAGGCCTCGTGGGTGTCCGTTGCTGAAAAAAGGGGGTAACCAGATCCGCTGAAGCAGGTTCGGGAGCCGGAGCTCACAGCCTGCCAGAGTTCCTCGTCCAAGGATGTCCTCTCGCTGAACTGCTCGAGGCTGCTGGCCTGTTAGCTTAGTTAGCTTAGCAGGTAGCGTGCCTTGTAGTTAGCATTCGTTAACCGAGCATTAGAAAAGTAGAAGAGAAAAGGCACGGGAGCTGGGGCTCACTGGCCTGCTGGTCTTCTTTGAATTTTGGGTTTTCGCATTACCTTCTCGGGAGCCATGGCTGACAAGAGTTAAGCCCGTTAGCAATGCTAACGTCGTCTGGAGACGTCTCCCTCCTTGTGTTGCTTTCACCGGCTAGCCTGCTACTTGTTAGTAGGGTAGCAGTGTCGCACAGTCAGCGCCGTCGAGCAAAGTGGTCTGTGGAGAGAGGAGAAAAAAACTTTGGGGTGAAAGAAAAAATGTGCCCGACCAGCTTTCCCCAGCCCAGCAGACTGCTGGAAAATATTATCTGTATGCTCTTAACTGTATGCTCTGTGTAGGGAGCGAGCTTACCTCTGGTCGAGCGATGAAAATACAGAGAAGATACGAGAAGAGTGTTTCAGGTTTAAGCGAGGTGAAGGGCAATAAAAAAGATGGACGGGCGTCAGTCGCTTAAATATCCAGAGGGCGGGGCCTCTGGCGCGACGCTGACGCCCACGTAAAGGCGTGAGTGTATTACTTCAGGTAACAGTGCAGAGGTGCTGATTCCCATAGCAATTGTGTTGCACCGAGAGAACGACTGAAAGGGAACTAAAAAAGCGCTAAGCATGATGGGAAAGACAACATAGCCACTCCCCTTAACAAATAAGAGAGTGGATTTTGTTGTCATGATAGGAAAGACAACATAGCCACTCCCCTTAACCACTAAGAGAGTGGATTTTGTTGTCTTTCCCATAATGCTTAGCTTTTTTTAGTTTTCCAGCTTTAGCAGTGAGCCATGAGCTACTGTTGTTTTTAGTTTTCCAGATTTAGCTAGAAAAGTAACTAAAAAAGATAAAGACGGCTGGTCCCATCTGCAGAACTGTGCTCTATTTGGACGGTACTTATAGACTTGTCTCATTGCTTCGCCCCCAAATGCAACATGTGATTGTCTTAACTGTGCTTGAGGGTATAGTTTTTTGGCTGTATCATAGAGTGTACTGTAAGTCAAAATGTGATAGAATCTTTTTTGAATACCACTGATTACCCTATTGTAACCTTCTTTTTGTTCCATATCTGTTTGTGACGGCGTAGATTAATTTCTGTTGCGGCTGCGTGTACACGTCCCCATCTTAAGGACGTGTGTCAGAGTCAGAGTCAGAGAGTCTTTATTGTCATTTGCACCGCATGTGGTACATGTGATGAAAACGAGATTATGTACACGGGGTCCCAGTTACATCCAACAACAAATGCAAGAGAAAAACAGTAATAACATCTAGAATTAACTAAGAGAAACATCAACTAGTAATACACTAAGCCCTAATGTAGTGGAAAGAAAAACATCATTATAAACAGCAGCACGAACATGAGTCTTTATGAGCAGATGGTCACAGATGAACACAGCAACAATAAAACAGATCAGCATCAGCATGATGTGATATTTTGCAGTGTTTATTCTTATTATTTATTTATTCATGAGTCTAACAGCCTCAGGGTAGAAGCTGTTCCTCAGTCTAGTGGTTCTACATTTGATGCTCCTCAACCTCCGTCCTGAGGGGAGTGGGGCAAAGAGTGAGTGTGTGCGTCAATTGCAATGTTTTGTACTCCGGTGCAATGATAATGCCAATAAAGATATATTCTACTCTATTCTTCTAACTCACCAAGATACACAGAAAACCATCTGGCACCAAAGTTGTACGATAAATGGTAAGGCAGCCATTTTGGAACGATGACCTTATTTTCACACCTTTTTGGCCGTTTACAACCTCCGCATTTGAACAAACTCCTCCTATGCATTTTGCTCGATCGGGTTCAAACTTGGCCAGTTTCTTCATAAGGCACGGGAGAACAAACTTTATTAAAACGGTTCATTTTCATGCATGCTGAAGGGGCAGGGCTAGACGTCAAATTTGGAAATCTCGCCATGAAAAACGAAACGCTTACAGCTCTTACACAAAAACAGTCTAATACATCAAACCTTCAGTGATTGACGCACATCCGGTCCTCTGCAATACTGAATGGTAAAATCATGACATCACTTAAGCCACGCCCCCTGACAACAGGAAGTGTAAAGTTTTATCTTGAACGGTCCATATCGAACCCTTGTTCCCTGATCAGCATGGCATTGTGTCCAGTGATCGAAGACATGTTGGTGTAACAAGCTTTCCAATACTGAACGTTTTTGGTGGAGCAAGTGGGCGTGGCGATGTGGCAAAGTAAGACAACGCCATCACCATACATTTGGTTCTAAAATCCACAGATTTGATCCGAGGAGTACCAAAATCAGTATGATCGATCATTGCCCACCCCTTGAACAGGAATTTATGCTAATTAGCCAATAGCCTTCTGAGGAATGAGATAAACCAGAGCAACATTATGCGTTCTGACTATTTTATCAAATTTAGTGTATTCATTAAAACTGACCATATAATTAGTGTCAGGCTGACTTTTTAGTGAGGTAATTTTTGCTTTGAGGGCACTGGCTGTGTGGGAGAGGCACGGGCCCTGCTCTTTCTCACATATGAGTGTAGCTTTCTTGGCAAGAGTTACAATAGGCTAGTCAAATAAGAGATGTTATCCCTCACCCGTGCAAGGTACCGAGTCACACTTAAAAACATGTTTGTATTAAGATGTGAGTGAAGTCATAGTATTTGCACAAAGACACACACACCAACACATGCACGCATACACATCTCAAAGTATAAAGTGAAGCCACTCAGACAAAGGGGTCAAAGTCTACCGTGGGTCTGATCAACGCCCGGTGTGCATTGATGACCATATCTCCTGCCGAACGAAGCGGCTTCCTTGTTAGTATCAACGGTGAGAGATACTATACTTTTATATCAATGCCTTTTGAGTGTATTTGAAAGCTTGAAGCTTTGCTGTTGTTCGTGGCTGGGTTTAAAATTGATATTTAATCCTAGCAAATAACAGTGTGTGTGTGTTGAGTTTGAACATGTTTATGCTTTGCAGAGTTTCATTGTATCTGTGGCAACTTTTTATTAAAGCATACTGAAGTACACAGTTCTGAGAGTGTGTTTTCATTGTACCGACCTTTTTCCCGAGTCCTGCACATTTAAAATAAAATATCATAAAACATTTTGGCGCTGCGAGCAGGGTATTGGAGAAAAAGGCTGTACAATGTTTAAGAAAAGAGATAAAGCAGATGCAGAAGTGAAAACTGAGTTGGTGGAGGGGTGGAGTGATGTCCAGTACCAGCAGATTGCTGCGTGTTTGCGAGGCTGTGGGGGACGCCCTTCTCCTTGGAATGATTCTTTAAATGCTGAGAATTCAGGTGATTTTTTGACGGCTTTGAAAGCAGTAGAAGTTAAAAAAGGGGCACCTGTGTGTGGTTTGCAGAAATTTGTGTGGATTTGTGTGACTGCATGGAAAATCTTACATGAAAAGAATCAGCAAATACAGGCGCAAATGTTGAAGTACAAAACAGCTTCAGAGGAAGCACAGACATACTGCTTGTTGCAGAGACAGCATGTGCAATTATTAAATGTCTAACTGGAGAAACTGACAGAACTTGTAGAAGGAGCGGTGACGCAAGTTGCCATGCTGAAGAGAGAAAAGCACAGAAGGAAAAAACGAAGTGTCTCCCCAAAGAGAGTCAGAGCTTTTGTCGCTGGGCTGAGTTCTGGCTGGGATCCAGCAAATTGGGACGGGAATCTTTGGGAGGACGAGAGTGATGAAAATGATTATTTTTGGGACAATAGAGAGCAGGACGTGAGCAGTCGGGTGGAGGTTGCTTCTCCTATCTCCTCGGTCCCTAGTAAAAATGTAAAACCAGTGAAGAGACGCAGGCAAGAACAGGTGGTGGTCCCAGCTGTATTGCAGGCAAGGATGGATGCAGCAGGACAGGCTGTTTTGGATGGGGCAGGCAATCCGATAATGGACGTGGTGCAACAGCCACAGTCCAATGCAGACCTTAAGGTGATAACGGAAGACTACAGCCAGGAGGAAGTTGCATATCTGTAAAAAAGGTTCAGGCATCTATCTAGGGAGCCAGTTGATACCTGCATGGCCAGGCTTTTGGACGAGGGTGCAGGTCAGGTCGAAATTGACGGTGGAGACGGGATGTCTTTTGCTGGACTATCCATTGATACGGGTGTAAATACAGCGTTTCGACAAGAGGTCAAGGACTTGGAGGACTCACGGTCCTTGTTTGATGCATATACACGCGCAGTTAGATTCACCTTTCCGAATCCGTCAGATTGGCCTGATTTTCAAAGTCAGTGGGTGATGCTTAGAGAATGCGTGGAACGTTTGGTTCGGCTATGTGTACGTGACGCGTTAACTTTCGGAGCAGCTGCAGACTATCAGGCGTTCCCGGTCCCCAAGGTGGTGAGAGACCGGTTGATCAGAACAGCTCCACCGCATTACATGTCTGCAATGCTCACCGTAATGTTGGGAGCTACAGATGTTTCAATGTCTGATATCCGTAGCAGAATTACGGAGCTAGGCTCTCTGGGTGATTGGAATTCAACTCGAGGTAAACCTCGGGGCAAAACACGTGAAAGACAGTATAATCAACTGATGACGCGCAGGCCAAAAAGGGATGCTCGGAGAAACACAGGGTCCACTCGCTCTGCTCTCTGGAGAGCATTGATTCAATCAGGGGTTTCTCCTACTGAAATAGACGGCTTGCCTACGGAACAATTGAGGTCCAGATGTCAACAAAAAGGATTAAAAGTGTATTGTGCTGGTTTTGATTTGGAAAATTTAACACAGTTCTGAGAGTGTGTTTTCATTGTACCGACCTTTTTCCCGAGCCTTGCACATTTATAATAAAATATCATAAAACACCTCCACAGCACCCCCTAGAATATTTAAAAATATCAGTCCCAAGCCATTTTTGACTGATTATTCTGAAACTCGGTGAACATCTGTATATTCCCAGGACCTACGAAAAAGTATATTGGAGCACTGGTCCAAAGCCAACAGGAAGTTGGCCATTTTGGGTCAAAAGGTCATTTTCTGGCGTTTTGAAATGCGTATTTGAACAAACTCCTCTTAGGGATTTTGAAGGATTGCCTTCAAACTTGGTTAATATGCCTTTAACACATTGGACAGTAAAAGTTATCAAAAGCTTGCATTTTCGTTTATGCTAAAGGGGTGTGGCCAGGCCTCAAACTTGCGCTTCACGCCATAAATTTCAAACCGCTATAACTTTCACATTGAAAAACCAAAATGTAACAAACTTGGCATGAGTCATCCATGTTAGATGCCCGACGATCCTCTATGGTCGTGTTGTGACGTCATCGAAGCCCCGCCTCTCAGAACAGGAAGTTACTTTTTTATTGGAAGGCTCCTTCTCTGACACCCTTGAACTAATGAGGATGATCCTTGGTTAGAAGACGTGTAACAAGTTGCTCTGACTTACTTTAAAGTGCTAAAAGTTTTCAATAAAGGATGTGGACGTGGCAACGTGACCATCTCAGAAATGACGTTGTCGTCATACGTTTGGCTCTAAATCCCACAGAATTGAAATGAAGAGCACCAAAATCACTACGATCGATCAGTATCCACCACTTCAACAGGCTTCCATGATAAGTGGCCAATACCCTCCATAGCGCCCCCCATATTATTAATACAGTTATATCTCAGTGATACATTATCCAATCTGCACGAGATTTAGTGTGCTTCATCAGTGAGCACTTCTACACACGTTGATATTGTGGTTTAACGTATGACTCTAGAGCACCCCTAGATGATTCAAACTGTTAGATCTCAGTGATACATCATCCAATTTATTGTGTATCATCAAGGAGCAATTCTAAACGCATTGATATTGTTATGTAAATTTTGACTCCAGTGCGCCTCCTACATTGTTTATATTGTTATATCTCAGTGATATCTGAGATATCTACTTTTTTTTTTGCTTTGTTTTGTTTTGTTTAGGACCAGGCTTAGCTTTTTTAGATTTTTCTACCTGGATTATTGAGCATGCATCAGGGTATCTCAGTGATACATCATCCGATCTGAACGAGACTTATTGTGCATCATCAGTGAGCACTTGTGGACACATTGATATGGTGGGTTAACATTTGACTCAAGTGCGCCCCCTAGATTATTCAAACTGTTAGATCTCAGTGAACCATCATCCGATGTATACCAGATTGATTGTGCGTCATCAGGGAGCAGTTCTAAATGTATTGATATTACTGTGTAAATTTTGACTCCAGTGCGCCCCCTACATTATTTCTATAGTTATATATCAGTAATACATTATCCAATCTGAACCAGATTTATGGTGCTTCATCAGTGAGCACTTTTGGACACATTTGCATTGTTGTTGAAAATTTTACTCCAGTGCGCCCCCTATCTCAGTGATACATAATCCTATCAATATCAATTTTTTTGTACTTGATCAATGAGCACTTGGAGAAAAATTGGTATAGTTGATTCATGACATCACTTAAGCTCCGTCTAGTCACACAAGAAACTCACGATTATTGGGTCACTTTTCCAGCTTCGTCTTGTGTAACATAAAAGACTGAAACTGTATTCGATAACTGTTCCTGGCAAACAGGTGCGGGATGGGAACGAGACCATTCGAGGTGGCGACTGAACGGACGAGCTGGAGCTCCCGCGGTCGCTGCAATAAGGCCAGAGCAGCGCTAAGCTGCGAGGGCCTCAATGCTGCTTGCCTAATTGTCTATTGTGTTTAATCCGAACTGCACATTTGATGTCTCCTGGTACAGATACAATAATGGGGAATTATGCCCTCTGTTCTTCCACCATGTTGTGAGCATGATAAATTGAAAAATGAGTGAGGTACCAACATCCATTTTGAAGTGTGGCTACATCTAAGGAGGAGAACGTTGCCTTTCATGAATTAGGTTTCCATGTCAAAGTCCAAGATGGCTGCTGCCATAAATGTCCATTTGTCTTGTGAGCTGGAAAACTTAAAATATAAACAATGTGCCAATTTCCATTTTGGTAAGTGTCTGCGTCAAGGCATAAAAAAGGTCAAAATTAAGTTGCCACATCAAAAACCAAGATGGCCACCACCATGTGCTTGTGTAAACAGACCATCCCTATCATTTGAGACATCTATGCTTTCTAGTTTCTTATGGTTTCCTCAAATGATTGGGGTGGCCAAAGCCACCATCGGCCACCCCGTGGCTCCGCCTTTGAACCTGATGGTGGAAAAATTGCTCCCTTGGCTCACCAGAATCCCTCACGTTGCTCTAGTCTTGGACAAAGAAAAAAAAAACTCCCTCTGTCCTTCTCCACAATGTAACTCTTCCCCACTTGACTATCTCGTACCAAAAACAACAAGTTTTCTTGTGTTCCATGTTCAGTTCCAGTCCAGAAAAACAACAATCTCAAAAACTACAAACACTCACTATTCAAATCCCTCAGTGACGGGGGACATCAGTGTACCGCTTGTTTCCACTTCACATTGCTCAGGTATAACCTTAGGAGTTTTTGTGAATCATGATGAAATGTTTGTCTGGTAGCTGTGTGAAGCGGTGGATGGTCTCATGGATATGTGGGGGTAGGGGTGAGGTAGGGGGCTCATTGCCTATGCATGACAGAGTTGTAGAGATATTAGAATAACACTGACTGTATTCTGTAAATGAAGAAGAGAAGCAAGGGAAGCCTCGGGAGTCCATTATGGATTTTAATAATACATCAAGGTAATGTAACTGAATAACCGATCTCAGAGGGTCGAGGAAGAGAAAAAAATACACACAGGACATTTGGCTAAAATTACAATATGAATTATGAAAACAGAAAGGACTTTTAGTTTATCTTGTTTTCCTACTTTTATTCATCTTTAGGCAATTTTGCTCTATTTTCCTCCAACTTCCTCCTTTATCCAGAACATGGTGTAGACAAATAAAAGTGGTGGGAAAAACAGTTTGGCATCTCTGTAGATTAATTAATGTGCCTGCGACTTGGCATCACCGGGCGGAAATTATGTGCATAAATAATATCACTAATTAAAAAGATGCAGATTAACATGCAAATAATGTTAATGAGGATCTGCAATTCCAGAGTGTATTCGCATAACATCAACAATTTAATGTGTTGGAGGGACTGTGTTTGCATTGCATTAATAAAATTCAAAGACCTGTGCATAGAAAATTCTGTCGGAGTCTGTGTTTCCACTTGTGAGTTGTAAATTCTGTGGGCAGTAACAGCCACTTCTTTGGCAGATGCAAAAGTTATTATCTCAAAGGCTGGCTGAAGTGGTGCCATGAGCCAGTACGACCAGCTGTTAGTGCGCGGCCAGCCAGAAAAGCACTAAGACAATTAACTGAATTAGTTGTTAGCCCGCACGGTTTATTTTCTCTCAGATTAATTTCATACGGCTAACCAGAAATCTGCCCAAAAGAGGAAAACAGACACAAAACAAACAAGAAACAACACTGCAGCTGGGAGGGAATGCATGGAAACGCTCCTGCTCCTGCCTAAAGAAGCAAACGCTGTAAAAGTGAAACACTTATGCTCACATTTGAAGCTGTCTCCAACAGCATGAACCAAGGTGGAGCAAACTTCTTCTTTTTTTTTAATATATAATCTCATCGTCATCTGAAAATGTCATTAAAACAATAAAAACTAGAAACTTTTGTTTTTAGAATCAGATTCACAGCTCATCAAAGAGCAAAGAGCAAACACTATACAAGCATGAGACGAGTCCTGCTGTGTGAGGACTTAATGGATTTCACAGTAGAATTGAAATGACAAACTTGAGTGAGCGCACGTCTTCCTGTGGGGCAAATGTCTGGTGGATTTGGATCGTTACCTGCAGAGTAAACAAGGCCCTTTCTTAACAAGGAAAAATACTGCATGTGTCTATCAACACCGTGTCGAGTGGGGGGAAAGGAAAGACTCTCCTCTCTGCGGTGATATGCATCAACTGTCCTCAAGAGGACATTTACTCTAAACCCATTCATTTCGTAATGGGCAAAGGTTCTGAGCCTGGTCGTCTTTCAGCTGGCAGTAATCCCAGGCATTTATCATGCATTGTACCATTTCTGTGTGTGCGTGTGTGTGTTTCACATATTCACAAATTTACCACAGCCTGGGTTTTCAGAAGCATAGTTAAGTCTTTATAGTTAATAGCTTTACAAAAATAATTGTGCTGGTAGCTGGTCAACTAAACTAAATCATTTAGAAAGTGTTCATTGTCCTGAAGAAATTCCAGCCTTTCACTGTAATTTTAAACAAAAAAGACAAGAAAAAATGTATTAGTTTTTAATAAAATAATGATAATAATAATAATATGAACTCAAAGCACTATGTTGTCTCCTTAGATAAATAACATTATTAACGGACTTTATATGTATGCAAATGTTTCTGTACAGTGCCCTGAGATGACTTCTGTTGTGATTTGGAACTATATACATAAACTGAATTGAAATATTTTATAGGTAAATAATTATCAATAAATATGTCAAGTCTGTTGCTTTAATATAAGGAGTTTTCACAGTGTTACCTTAAAATGCACATGCTGGGTTTCAGTAAAGACATGTCGTATTCTATTGTATTCATGCCGCAGTTGAACTTAAATGAAACACAATGCCTTTAAACTTTTTTGTCCTTGTTCATAATTGTTTGAGACATAGCTCAGGTATGCAAAGTTTAAAAACATATTTTTGACATAAAAACAGATACAAACTGGAGTTCAGATGCCTTCACTGTATTCTGTCTTTCTGAATGAAAAGGATGTGGTGCCTGCTAAAATGTTCAGCCACGCAGCGTGCACACTATAGCTTCACAGGACACACAGTTTGTATTATGCTTGGCATCGCCTGCACTACAGTGTGATATTCTGGGAGGAAAGTGGAAAAAAAAAGTAGAGAAACACAATGACCTCTTCAGCTGGGCACGGCTCTATAGCAGCTGGCCAATAACTTAAACAGGGCCTTGTGATAGGCTCGCTTTGGGCAGCGGGGAAACTGCACAGACAACGCATAAAAATATGACAAGCAGATGATGGATTAGGGTCGTAAGTCTTAGTTCAGCCATACAAACTGAACATCATGATTGTGTGTTACGACAATACGGTTAATAGACAGAAATTAGCAGATGTTGATTGCAGCCTGGATAATGTCAGCATACTAAGAGCCTCTTAGATGAACATGGCTGACCCACAAATTTAAGCCAGGCTCTCCTTGGATTTGCTTTTATTTTATGTTTCATGAGCAATGTTCGTCAGATATTTCATTTTTCTTCTGTAAATGGACCTGAATTTCAAAGAAAACTATACAATGACTAAAGGGTGAGAGCCAAGATGGTCTAGTGGCAGGGCTTTTGACTACGGATCCGAAGGTCGCGGGTTCGCGCCCCGGCCACTACCCAGCTTGGGGTGTCTATGAGTGCACACCTATTTCTCCAGCTCCCCGGGCGCTTTCGGGCTGCTCACTGCACCACCTGGTAGGTGGTTGGGTTAAATGCAGAGACGAATTTCGTCTGTGTATGGGAACATATGCAGATGACAGGAATAGACAATTATTATTATTATTATTTTTTGATCTGCCACAGCACAGTTTCAAAGTTGTCTGAGAGTAAAGACTGCCTTAATGTAAAGATTGCGGGTTTGTAGGTCCTATTCTCATAGCCTAAGGTGAAATGCACATTTCGTCAAGGTTATGTTGTATTTGCTCCCCTCATGAATGCAAAGTTAGCGTTGCCTCTCTGAAGACTTCCAGTGATATTTGAATGTCGAAATACAAAGCACTTGTTAGAGCAGAGCTTTGCAGATAATTAAATTGGATCTGTAGACTGGACAGGGAGGCTAACACTTCCTAAAAGTAATTGCTTCAACATTAGTTAGTTTGCATTATTTGCTCGTGCAATATTAATTTAAAACATTAGATGTAGTCTGAGTGAAAGAACGCACGTTTAAAATTCAAGCAGTTTTTGCTAAATGTTTAAAATAAAAACATGAAAGCATTTCAATCGTTTACAGATTTTGTTTATTTTTTTATTAAAAAGTCAGCTAAATTTATTCAAAATACAAATATCTATTTGAATGGTACTACAAAATACAAAATGGAAAAAGTGAAAGTGATAATCTGTTTCAAAAAGTGATGATCTCTTACAAATTCTAATTTAGAGGAAAGTGAAGAAATCCATCTATGCAGCTTTAACTAATACAGAAATAATAGCTCTCACAATGACCAAATCGTTTTCAAACACCAGGCAGACAAAAGAGACGCAGCGAGAGGGAGAAAATTAAATCGCAATTATCATAAAATCCATCATTGTAATTCACGCGGGCTGCGTGTTGCAGTGTTTGGATAGGTAATGATTTTCTAATATGAGAGGCCAATTTGCATAAATAGCCTGGAGATTGGTTATCATCGTCATCATCATCATCATTTTTGATTCCCCACAATTACAATCCCTGCACTATATATCAGAGCTCACAGCTATGTAAAACCACAGCACTAATTAATAAGCCATTTACAGACTAGCAGCTAGTTACAGTTGGTCCTGCTGATGACCTTAGCGAAGATGAGCCGTCTCAGAAGTGCCTGTGTGTAACAAACATAATGATGTGCCAGGAGGGAATCATTAAAAATAATTTACACAAGCCTTCATTTACCCAGATCTTTTGATAGCACGCTTTCCCCGGTGTTTAGATCCGTGGCACAGAACCTCCTTACCATTTGGAAAGTGCCGGCCGGGGGAACGAGTGGGGATACCTAAGTGGTTAATTAAGAGCTGTTGGGGCGCCGGGAGAGGCTCCTGAAAAATCTCTCTGATGTCTGCCGTGTCAAGTGTCTCTCCCAGACTGAGCAGCGAGAGGTGGCTGCCACACTAGGCTAATTACTGGGAAAGGCAGGGAGCAGCTGAGGAGATGAGCCCCCCACCCCCCTAAATGAATAGTTCTCTCCAACAATCCGAGCATTTGCAGCACACACATAAAACCCACCACACAGGCACATAAATATTTGGACAATCTTAAACAATTTGAGGTTTGAGGTGAGCTGACTGCTCCACTGAGCACAAAGAGAAGGCAAGAGGAGCTGAGGCATGTAAAAGGGTTAACTATACCTGGATGACAATGAAGCTGTGTGAAGAGGGGGGCTCTGAAGGGAAGGACACATATAGTGGTACAACGATTGAGGTGAAGAGGGAGGGTTGAACTTGGAACGTTACATTAAATAATAAACTGCTTGTACAAAAATCTCTATTATTTATTTTTTACCAAATGGTACGATTTATCCCCTAATTGTCTTCTCATTGAGAAACTATTTCCTGTATAGCAGTTGTGCACATACTCTATATCAATACAATGAAGTATAAGAAGAGCTAATAAAGCAAACAAACAAGAGACAAACACACAGAAAATGTTTTTTTAATGTACACCTAAATCTATTGTAAAAAGACCAGTGGATGTACAGTACATTATATTCTGCACCTTCCCTCAATGATATAAAGAGCCAGGAAGGAAGAGAACCAAATATGTTCCCTTTAATCTTTAGAATTCCCCACAGCAGTGTCAAAATGTTGTTCAAACGAAAGAGCTGCCAGGCTGAAAGTGGCTAAACAATGCTGTGGGATGCAGGCAAAAATCGCTGCCTATGCTAATCATTGGACCAGGCCTTCAAATGGGGCTTGGCTTGTTCCTCCATTTTTCCCCTTCTTGCCTCCCTCTTTATTTCTCCCATCTGACTCCAGACCATCCTATGGAGGGGAAAAAAGGGTTAGCTGGGGGAAAGATAGACAATAAAGCTTTAAAAACCTCTGAGCTGCCTGCAGCAAAGCCTCTTTCCAGGCCCCAACAAGCCAGGCAGCTACCACCATGCCAAGCGCTCCAGCCACATCAGCCATGACAGAAGGCTGGCAGAACAATCATCTTAACAATATGGCTGAGTTGCTGCCCCAACACCAAAATGGGGCTATCGCTCCAACTAGCATTATGGTTGGTTTACCACTGGCGCTAATAGCTCAACATTGAGCCAGGCCTTGGACCAGGCTGCTTGTGAAGGGAGTGCAATAGGCTTGTGCTGGTTGTTGTGGAATGTAATATCACAAAAGCTGATGAAGAACAATCTACAGAAACAAGATGAGGTACAACTTATCACAAATTATTCTAACATTTACTTTGTATCAAACAGAAAGGATTTTATGAAATCCATCCATCTATTATCTTTACCCGCTTCTTCCTTTGTGGGTCGCGGGGATCACTGGTGCTCATATCCAACCGTATGTGCGAGAGGTGGGACGGATCGCAAGTCCATCACAAGGACACATAGAGACAAACAACCATTCACACTCACACCTAGGGACCATTTAGGGACCAGTTAGCCTAACATGTCATCTTGAAATACATTATTGTCACTTTTTGGCTGCACCATGTAGGCTTGTGCTCCAGATTTTGTTCTGACCAACAGATTAGGAAACGTTAAAGCTACCCTTCACCAAATGACTGTGTTCCTTCATATAATCTCACACTTTTTTTTTTTTACCAATAAGCAGGAGTTGGACTTCACAGCTTCAATTGTACGCAACTGCAAATCCTTAAATGTTTTTAAACACCCACACCTTGCAGTTATCACAGAAATACTATAATTATTTTAATTGACCAGGGTTTTTCTATCAAGCCAAAAACCTGGGTATTTCTTTGTGATCTGGCAAGCTAGCAATTACATGTTTCACTACGGAGTGAGCCTTTTTTTTTCTTCCTTTTCTTTAAAGAATATTTAAGGATTAGAGAAGGAACAAGCATGTTATTAAATGATTTCCGCTTGTGTGAGCTGTATTTTATGATACAGATACTCTAAACAACTCTTACGAGAGATTACAAAAGGACATTTTTGATTTTCTTGTCTTGCATGAAGGATATAGATGCAGAAAAATTAAATAGCACTAAGTAATGAAATAAAAAGGAACTCTGCATGGTAAATAAAGGGGAAAATCCACTGAGTATGTGTGAGTAGTTCAAGCTACATTTATTAAAAATAGAATAAAGTTTAAACTTACAGTTTTTTTAAGCTACTATTTATGCATATCAAAACAATAACTGAGTTAAAAAATATATATTTATCAATTGCTTAGTGTTTTAAGTTTCAAAGCTAAACACAGGACTGCATCTAGATTAGTTCCCTATAATTTATAGGATTAGAGTAAAAGACAGCCATCCAAAGACTAGTTATATTATTTGAGTCAAAAACTGGTATTTGCACAAAGGCTGAAGACCCCAGACTGAAAATGAGAGGTATGAGAAGATGTGGCGTGGCCCCAGGGCGTGGGCACTGTTGCCAGTGCTAACAATGTTACCCCGGGTGATCACACATAAACATATACACACAAAATGGGAAGGAAGTGTCTCGTCAAGTGTGTGTTTGTGGGTTTTTGGCTGCAATACATAGAGCATTCTGAACAAAGGACGGTAGCTGAAACTGAACGCGCACACACACTGATCTGCTTGCGGTTTGGCCAGGGTGAGGCAGCAGAAATAATTCCAAAATAAACCTAAATGATGCTTTGCGTTTTATTTACTTTGAAGAAATTGGTTTAACAAAGTAAAAAAAATACTAACTTACTCATGAACTAAATCTTAAATACAGCTGTGTCCAAACATCATTCGTTATCTGACCCTTTTTTTTGTAAACAAAAACATAAATTAATCAGTTACTGCAAACAGTGAACCATTTCTTTTTTTCCCCTCATTTGTTCACATAATGAAGCATTGCAAGAGGTATGGAGGGCTTGTAAGCATCCTACATGCACATGGTTATGAATTTGCATTCTGCTTATTTTTTAATGAGATGAAAATGAAGGATTTCACTTTTAATGCCACATTTTCATGCTTGCCACGCTTCACGCAACCCCTCAAATAAACACCGGTATCAATGGTTGGCCAGAAAGTAGTGCCATAAAGGCTGCCATGAAATTTGTTTATCTAGCTGCTGAATTGTATTCAGCTGGGGATATATGGAATAATAACGCAAGAACTGTGAGCTCTGTAATTATAGCAGTCTTCTGATGCTTTCAAAGCAATTCATTAAGAAAAGACTCTCACTGTCAGCTGAGATGCAGAAAGCAGTGCCATTCATTAAATGAAAAAAAATTGTCAATTGTATATACAGCCAACCCCCGACCTACGACTCCACCGACCTACGGCCGCCCGGACCTACAAACGTATCATATTTAATAATTTAATAAAAAATATAAAAAAAAATAAATTAAAAAATATATATTATTATAAAAAAAAAATTTTTTGTGTGTGTTTAAATGTTATTGATTTCATGTGTACAGCACCTTGTTGCAGCTGTGGTTGTTTTAAAGGCTTCATAAATAATATTTTTTAATAAAAATTAAAGAAATTATATATTTTTTAATGATTACGCAACTTCCGGTCCGACAGGAAATGCCTGGCAGCCATTTTAGGACTCCCGCGGTCCTCCCGGCAGCCCCATGTGAGGACTGTGTGTGTTCCAGGATTGCCTCATATGGATAAATTACTATCTGGAATCGCTCTGTGAGCTCTGTGGACGTCTCAGGCTGGAGCAGCAGCTGCAGATTGATCGCCGATCGCGCCGCACCGCCGCTCCAACACCAGCTCATGGCTTGGCTAGCAGAAGCTAACACAGGCCTCGAGCAGCTGCCGTGGTTCGCTCGCCGGCCGCCGCGCTGCTCGGCCCGACAATATCAACGCATGGCAACCTAAGATGTCGGCTTTGACCATCTCAAAGTAAGAAATTATATTTTTATTTATTCTGTAAATGTGAATAGCAATGTTTAACATTACAGTACACTACTGTACATGCTGTACAGTTACAGTACTGGTGTTTATGGATGAATGTGTGGTGTAATGTGTTAGATAAGTGTTTGTAAATAAAGTTCTGTGCATGTTTATGGCCTAGGATGTCAGACTCATGCCGATAAATGTGTGTGCGGCGGTCCGTTAGCGTTATTTCCGCGACGTACGAACGAAATCAAGACCTACGAACGGGACGCTATTTTCACCCCCTAGCTACGGCAGAATCGAGCTGCGAACCGTTCTTAGGTCCCAACTCGTACGTAAATCGGGGGTTTCCTGTAGTTAGATTGTAAACAGTCTGTTGCTGCTTATTGTTCTGACTGTTATTGTATTTATTAAGATTTTTATTATTGTTAAAATAGTTTTATTGTAGAGTGCTGTTTATTTAAAATATCATCCAAATGGGTCACTTTTATTTATTATTACCGGTACAATACTGTACAGTACAAACGTATTTTTGGCATATTTTCAAAATAAACAGTTTGTAAGTCTTTATTTTGTCCTTTTTTTTTGTACCGAAAATAAACCGAAAATAAACCGAACCGAGCCCTCCTTGTAGTTAAACCGAACCGAAATATGATTTTAGCGTACCGTTACACTGTTTGTGAAAGATCACTTAGTGTATATAAACTGAAAAAATAAGAAAAAGTCAGGAGAACAACCAACGATGAGAAACTGGCAGTGGTGGGCAAATGAACGCTAGGTAGCGCTAAAGCGCTAATCGGCTTACAGTGGACCTAAACTTTTTGTCAGCGTTTTTGTGAATTGACTAACTTTTATAATTCATAAGCGGATTTGTGCTATTTTTATTTAAAATGCAGTACCGCTAATAACTAATTATCTATCAGTAAAAACCAATAAACTTATTTACAAGCTCTTATGCTGCTTGTTTTACCTTTTTCCCCACCGTAAACAGCAGAAAGGAGGAAGGGTGTGAGGGGAAGGGGGGCAGAGCTGAGAACAGACCATGTAGGTAAATGCCTGGGGGTCCCATTTCAGCAGTGGCCCCGGCCCCGCCTCGCCCCGTGCAGTCACCTACATAACTAACATTGATCCTGCTTGTTAATATACATTTAACATAAAAATAATTATAGTTACGATGAAAACGTTCATTAAATACGCAATAAAAAAAACGGTCGATTTCTTTATCCCCCTACTAAAAATGGACTATTCCATCTTTACATCTTCCGGGTCAGAGTTGAACTCAGGGGCTTCTGTGGCTAGCTGGCTGCGCTCGGTGTCTTCATAAATCCGTAGAGAACCCCGCTGTTTCAAGCCAAATTAACGTGGCCGGATGATTTTATTGAGGGTTTTGTGTCGACCACGCGACGGTGAGTCGTTATTTTTATGTATTTTAGTTACTTTTCATTAAATCTGTTGACTACCTATAGACGCTAACGCTGTGTCTGCCGGTAGTGCTGGGTTACTAATGGATAAATCCGTAGAGAACCCCGCTGTTTCAAGCCAAATTAACGTGGCCGGATGATTTTATTGTGTGTTTTGTGTCGACCATTCGACGGCGAGTCGTTAGTTTCATGTATTTGGGTTACTTTTCATTAAATCTGTTGACTACCTATAGACGCTAACGCTGTGTCTGCCGGTAGTGCTGGGTTACTAATGGATAAATCCGTAGAGAACCCCGCTGTTTCAAGCCAAATTAACGCGGCCGGAGGAGTTTATTGAGGGTTTTGTGTCGACCATTTGACGGTGAGTCGTTATTTTTATGTATTTTAGTTACTTTTCATTAAATCTGTTGACTACCTATAGACGCTAACGCTGTGTCTGCCTGTTGGTTGTGCTGGGTTACTAATGGATAAATCCGTAGAGAACCCCGCTGTTTCAAGCCAAATTAACGTGGCCGGATGATTTTATTGTGTCTTTTGTGTCGACCATTCGACGGCGAGTCGTTAGTTTCATGTATTTGGGTTACTTTATGTATAAATGCGGTGGCGACACACCCGTGTATTTGAGATTTAAACGTGGTTTTAGGGATTAAAAGATCATTCTATTTTTTGTTAATTTCGTGGCCGAATAGAATATATGTACGTAAAGTATTAAATAAATCCTTTGATTTTTGTAATTTCATCCTTTTAGGATCATTTTTGTTACTTTTCAGTTGGCAGTGTAGTGCAAATATTGATAACGCTGCCGGCTATATATAAATATATATATATATATATAATATAGAAATATATAAATAGCGGATTAGATTAGCTTCCCCTAATTTTCATAAGACATTTGTGCTTTTGAAATTGTGGACCTAAAAAAATTAATAAGCGTTTTAGAAATTGTGGAACTAATTTTTTAATTAGCGGTGCCCAGCTTTGAACTGGTGAGGAAAGTGATAACTGCGACACAAAGCAGGTGTGGCAGATACTTACAGGAAAGAAAACAAAAAACATCAAACATAAAATTAAGTTATATAAAAAATGATTAAATAAACAAACAAACAATAGAACTGCAATAAAACCAGAACTAGCTTAACAAGAAGAACGTGATTAAACATAACTTTAGGACTCACAGAACCTAACCCATCCTGAGGCTTTCTGTGCTATTTTTTTTAAATAGTTGCAGAAAGTTGAAGAACTGAAGTTGTTTTTTTACTTAAATATTTTAAACCAGTGAGGTTTTGTGAGGCCAAAAGTATAAATAAGACTCAAAAAGCTTTTTATAATAAATCACAGATGGAACAATCTAAGTGTTTTACCTCCTTGCATTCTATTTCACTCCTGCTCTTTCTGTAAATAAAATATTTTGTGCACATAACTGCTCATCACCAGCATCTGTACTACTATCCAGGGAAGAAATAAAATAACTGTAATTATCTCAATTTAAAATTACCAATAATTACAGCTTTGTTAAAGATGCAAGTGCAAAAACACAGAAAAGAAATCCTCACCAGAAACATCCATACACAACACTGCAGCTTGATGAAGTCAGGGGGCAAAAATCATTAACAACATGAGTCAGCCGTTACACATATACACAACCAGAGTAATTACCAGCTTTGGTCAAAACATTTGCAACATTTCACTTTTGTTATTTATTGCTCCAACCCTTCTGTGGCAATTACCATAAAGCAGTTCATTTTTTAAGAGCTTATCCAAGAGCTGAAGCTGGCAGCTCCTCCTGAAAGCGCCAGTGAAAGCTCAGCTTTTTTTTTACTCCCAATCCATCACCGAGCTAAAGCGCTTTGACAAATATAAGCCTCGTGCATTTCTCCGACAGTGAATTTGTTGTAATATTCACAGTTTCACTGTGAGAAAATCTGCCACCATTTGTTTTAGGAGCCAATCCGGAGTCAGCGAGGACAACTTGCTTTCTAACAGCCTTGTAATGTGTAATCATTCTTACTTTGAATTTGTTTTTGATTTTTTTTTTCTCAAGAGGTGACTTAAATCATGCAATACATCCAGAAAGAGGTGATGTGTTGCTGCTGCAGGTTTAACATCAGGGTGATGGTTGAATTCCTCCAGGCAGGTATGGAGAATGAGGATCAAGATGAAGTTCCTCTTGCAGACCACCCTGCAGGCCTTCAAACAGCAGAGGTGACTGACATTATTCAGTTCCACACACATGAAAACACAGATATTTACAAGTTTCAGACATGTCGTCACAGGTTTGGATCTTGAATTTAGATTCCAAACTTTTAATTTTTTTATAGCCAAACTCTTCCTTGCTCATAAAGTCAGATGGGACTACCATACATTAATCTTTATCAACAAAAATATGGTTAGTAGGTCCAAAATGATCCATAGACGTGTTTAATTTGCTTGGCTGAAGACTCAGTTTTGTTCGCTCTTTTCTCTTTTGTTTAAACTTGATCTTTTCAGAAAAACGCTGCGTGACCTTGGTCTTTGTATATTTGTATAAATAAGAAAAATTCAAAAGTTCTGTTTGATACCATTAATAATATGGTTTCACCTCCACTCCCTCCTGTGCCTGTATTCTCATTAGATGATTGTAACAAATTTTTAAACTATTTTGTAGAAAAGGTTGACAACATCAGGGCAAGTGTTAAATCAGCTCTTGGTGTCACCCTCAGTTCAGTCCCTTCAGTGAGCTCTTGGTCTTCATTTACACCTGTCACTTTAGAGGACGTGAAGGTTGTTCTAAAACAGATCAAACCTTCCTCCTGTGTGCTAGATGCTGTCCCCGCATCACTGTTTTTAAAGGTGTCAGATAGCATCAGTCCCCATGTAGCAAAATTAATTAACATTTCTCTTTCTACAGGGTCAGTTCCATGTTTTTTGAAACAAACAGTTTTAAATCCGATTTTGAAAAAGCCCAATTTGGACCCCACTGAGCTCTGCAACTACAGGCCAATATCAAAATTACCTTTTCTTGCTAAAATTTTGGAGAAGTTAGTTACTGCACAGTTGAATACTTTCTTGCAAAGTAATAATATTCTGGACAAGTTTCAATCTGGTTTTCGCAAAATGCACTCCACTGAAACTGCCTTATTAAAAGTATCCAATGACATTTTGATGGCTGCAGACTCTGGTCAGAGCAGTGTTTTGATTTTATTAGATCTTTCTTCAGCTTTTGATACAGTCGACCACACAATTCTGATACATCGACTACAACATGAATTAGGATTTTCTGGAACTGTTTTGAAGTGGTTTTCCTCTTATTTGAACAACAGAAAATTTTCAATGTTTGTGAATAACATACAGTCTAAGACCTCTCCGTTAAGGTATGGTGTTCCTCAGGGTTCAGTCTTGGGTCCTATTCTGTTCATTATTTACATCACACCACTTGCAAAGATTATAAATAGCTTCAGAAATGTCTCTTACCATTTCTATGCTGACGACATTCAACTCTACTGCTCCTTCAATGACTCAGAATTACACAAGTTAGATGAATTAGTAAACTGCGTGTCCCAGATTAAGGTGTGGTTAGCCAACAACTGCCTTCAGTTAAATTCTGCCAAGACTGAAACCCTGATCATTGCCCCTGAACAGAAAGTTCCTCTAATCAAGCAACACCTCGGTTCTCTGGGCTCCTCTTCTCAGCCGAGCCTCAGAAACCTTGGTGTTCAGTTCGACCAGTCAATGTCTTTGGACAAACATTCAAAGCTCCTGGTCAGAAACTGCTTTTATCACCTGAGGAACATTTCTAAACTGAGGGCAATTTTATCCAAATCTGACCTGGAGATGATTATTCATGTTTTTATCTCTTCTCGTTTAGATTACTGCAATTCACTTTTTACTTGTTTTAATAAGTCTGCTGTCGCTCGTGTCCAGTTGGTCCAGAACGCTGCTGCGAGGCTTTTAACAGGAACAAATAGAAGGTCTCACATCACACCGGTTTTATATGATCTACATTGGCTCCCTGTTAAATTTAGAATTCATTTTAAAATTTTGGTATTAACTTTTAGAGCGTTAAATGGACAGGCCCCCCAATACATCACAGAAATGCTGATCCCCTATTCTCCAGCCCGCACCCTTCGTTCTTCAGCACTGAACCTTCTACAGGTCCCTAAGACCCGGTTTAAAACTCGGGGTGACCTTTCCTTTCAGGCCGTAGCCCCCCGGCTGTGGAATGCCCTGCCCCTGTCTCTTCGTGTGACCACCTCTATTGATTCCTTTAAAACCCAGCTCAAGACACTTTTATTCAGACAAGCTTTTAGATAAATGTTTTTATTGAGTGTTTTTATCAATTGTTCTTGTTTTTATCAGCTGTTCTTATTGTTTTGATTAATCAGATTTTAATACAGTAATTCTTCTGTTTATTTAAATTTTTTATTTATATGTTGTACAGCACTTTGTGATTTTATCTGCGAAAAGTGCTATATAAATAAACTTTACTTACTTACTTACTTACTTACTTTGGAAAGAAACGTTCAGCTTCAGGAGCTATTCTAAGAATCTTTGCAGAATAAAAAGAGATGCTGTGAATGAAAATCAATTACATGTATGTGCATTCTTTTGTATTAATAAGAACTTCTGCTTCTCACCGTGTTAATGTTTTTAAAGTTAGACCCTCAAGCCTCATTATACAAGTAGTTTTGGTTCATCCATGTTTTCAGATATAGGATGGTTGCTATAGTTTAGTGGTCAGTGTCACTGTCTTGTAATTTTGTGACTGCAAGTTTGAGCCCAGTTTGTGTCAGGAAGGACATCTAGCGTGTAACAAATTGCAGATTTCTTGTGAGCGGTTACTCACTGTGGTGTCCCCTGGAAAAGAAAGCGGCCAAAAAAAAACACTACTTCTTCAGTTGTAATCTCTGATCTCCTTTTGTAACCAAATACCTAGTTTTTACAAGTATCATGGTTGACAGAATGCACTCACACAAGGAGCTCAAAAATACCATACATTTTGTTTTGGACAATAATAAAATATGTAATTGCAGCAAAACCTACATCCAAAAAGCTCAGGAGTTGTAACAGGGAGGCACACAAAGAGAAACTGGACTTGGCTTGAGAATGGATAAGTCTCATCATCATAGAGAGAAGCAGAGGATCATATAGAATGGGGCTGATAGGATGAGTGACTGCAGCTGTGACTGATGAACCCATGAACAGGTGTGACTGAGCATGGCAGGACTGAGGAGCAGAGACTAACCATGGAAAAGGACTGAAGAAGTGGCTGGTGCCACAGAGGAACACAAGAAAACATGCACTGAACACAAAAACTCACTGTCATCTAGGAAAGGCAGACAGCACTGTGAGAGTCATGTTCTTTGATTTCTCCAGTGCATTTAACACAATCCAGCCTGATTTGCTTTGTCAAAAACTCCAGAAGACTCAGGTGGAGGCCTCAGTCACCTGGATCAAAGACTGCCTGACAAACAGTCCACAGTTTGTGAGACTGAAGGGTTGTGTGTCTGACCAGGTGGTCAGTAGTTCAGGAGCACCACAGGGGACTGTACTCTCACCACTCCTTTTCACTCTGTACACCTCAGATTTCCAGTACAAAACAGACTCCTGTCATCTGCAGAAATATTCAGATGACTCTGCAGTGGTCGGGTGTATCAGAGATGGACAAGAAGCTGAGTACTGTACAGGGAACTGGTGGACCACGTTGTGGCGTGGTGTGGAAACAATGGCCCTCATGCACGAACCGTTCGTACGCACAGATTTGTTCTTAAACTGTGCGTACGAGTGATTTAGGATCATTTGCGGCATTCAACAATGTTTTCGTATCCTACGATTTTTTTCAGATACGAACAAAATTTACGAGTGGTCCGGACCTGTCGTATATTCATTCATTCAACCTTTATTTAGTCAGGTAAATCTTTTGAACCTCATGGGCTCATTTACGAAAGCGACCTGCTATATATGTATATTTTAGGAGCGTCAGTCTGCTGTCTTCCAGACGGAATTTCTCCACTAATAACTTCATATTTCGTTATTTAGAAAATATTTAGAGTTTAAAAAAGTCACGCACCACAATTGTTCTTGACAATAGGTTCTGTTTGAAGTCGAATTATAATTTTAAATGTAATAATGACTAACGGATTAAAGTATTTAAATTAAAATCAATTTGTTATCAATGCCGTTTTCTAACACTACAATATCAATATGAAGATCTCAAACTGAAACCAACTTAAATTATGAATTAATTTAAGTTTAATTTGTCTCGGTAACGCAGACTTCGGTAACGCAGACTTTAGGTTGACCTCCTCCAGCTGCTGACATAGCTCAATCAGTAGATCGTTGTGTCGCAGTGCTGAACCTTATGGGTTCGAGTCCCACATGGGACAACGTTTTTTTTTCTACTTTTAATTCATTCCAGATTTAAAAAACACAAGAAAACTATTTACAATACAACAAGAAATGAAGCATAAAGTCTTTTTAATCTGGAATGAATAAATAATCTAAAGAAAGAAGGAAGAAAAAAAAATAGTCATACCTCGTGGGACTCGAACCCACGAGGTCTCGATAAGCAGTGCAATGCTTTACCCAGTTGGCCACCAGGTCGCGTGTATATTTTAAGGTCCACATTTCTTATAAACAAACATTCTTTGGCTTTAGTTGGTCATTTACTCCCATGAGTGACGCTGCTAATAAGGACAGATTTTCTTTTCTTGACCTCAGAGAGCAGAACTTCAATCTCCGCACCGGTAGAGTTCTTCTTTTTTACTTTTCGCTGTCATTTTATGAACGAACACGTTTTGCCTCTGAGGCAGGAAACGTAGCCTTATATGGTGTTTTGAGGGGTGGGGATTATGTAAATAACCTCTCCACGTGCACGCGCAGGTTGATAGAACAGGTGGGCCATTGATTCCACCCATTGACTTTATTGTCAGTCGGTCTGACTACCATAATTTAACTACACGGATTACACACTAGAGTAGATAATTTATGTATTTTTAAAATAATTTATATTTTATTTTGACAAACTTTCTCCAATCCCTTGGTAGCTTTCTGCCACCAAATAACATTTTTATTTGACAGAACACACTTATAAATCACACAAAGTGTTTGTTTTTCATTTTATGCATTTTGTAATTTTTAACAATTTATTAATTCAGAAATCACTGTTTTTGCTCAATACCGTTCAGGTCTTTAGAGCCACCCACACAAAACTTACATCAAACTACTCTCCAAGACCAGGCCTATGAGGCACAGCTTTTTGTTTTTCATTTTTATGCATTTTGTAATTTTTAACAATTTATTAATTCAGAAATCACTGTTTTTGCTCAATACCGTTCAGGTCTTTAGAGCCACCCACACAAGTCTTACATCAAACTACTCTCCAAGACCAGACCTATGAGGCACAGCTTTTTATTTTTCATTTTTATGCATTTTGTAATTTTTAACAATTTATTAATTCAGAAATCACTGTTTTTGCTCAATGCCGTTCAGGTCTTTAGAGCCACCCACACAAAACTTACATCAAACTACTCTCCAAGTCCAGGCCTATGAGGCACAGCTTTTTGTTTTTCATTTTTATGCATTTTGTAATTTTTAACAATTTATTAATTCAGAAATCACTGTTTTTGCTCAATGCCGTTCAGGTCTTTAGAGCCACCCACACAAGTCTTACATCAAACTACTCTCCAAGTCCAGGCCTATGAGGCACAGCTTTTTGTTTTTCATTTTTATGCATTTTGTAATTTTTAACAATTTATTAATTCAGAAATCACTGTTTTTGCTCAATGCCGTTCAGGTCTTTTGAGCCACCCACACAAAACTTACATCAAACTACTCTCCAAGACCAGGCCTATGAGGCACAGCTTTTTGTTTTTCATTTTTATGCATTTTGTAATTTTTAACAATTTATTAATTCAGAAATCACTGTTTTTGCTCAATGCCGTTCAGGTCTTTAGAGCCACCCACACAAAACTTACATCAAACTACTCTCCAAGTCCAGGCCTATGAGGCACAGCTTTTTGTTTTTCATTTTTATGCATTTTGTAATTTTTAACAATTTATTAATTCAGAAATCACTGTTTTTGCTCAATGCCGTTCAGGTCTTTAGAGCCACCCACACAAAACTTACATCAAACTACTCTCCAAGTCCAGGCCTATGAGGCACAGCTTTTTGTTTTTTATTTTAAGTCATTGTACATTTTTTAACCATTAAAATTGTCAAAAATGAGCGTTCTTCTTCAATAGCTTCCAAGACATGTGACCTGTTGACCCAAAAACACTTTTAAATAATTATACTAGTCTCTATAGTTGAGACACAGTCTTTTGTTTTCTATTTTAAATCATTGTACATTTTTTAACCATTAAAATGGTCAAAAATGAGCGTTCTTCTTCAATAGCTTCCAAGACATGTGACCTGTTGACCCAAAAACCCTTTTAAATAATTATACTAGTCTCTATAGTTGAGGCACAGTCTTTTGTTTTCTATTTTAAGTCATTGTACATTTTTTAACCATTAAAATGGTCAAAAATGAGCGTTCTTCTTCAATAGCTTCCAAGACATGTGACCTGTTGACCCAAAAACACTTTGAAATAATTATACTAGTCTCTATAGTTGAGGCACAGTCTTTTGTTTTCTATTTTATGTCATTGTCCATTTTTTAACCATTAAAATGGTCATTGTACATTTTTAGCTTAGAAAGAAAGTTGTGGTAGCAAATTCCTCAAAGGACATGCTTGGATTGGAAAGTCCTTCAGCAGCATAAGTAACATGAACCTTTTTTGAGCAGTAGAAGTAACAAACAGGTCCGTGCATGAAGAAAAACTGAATGGAGGAACCATCAGTCTCATAACAAGACTGGCTGTCCACAAGAAAGACAAGCTGTTGTTGCTGCTGCTGATTTAAAATGCCTTCCACAATTTTCTCTAATGAATCCTGTGTAATGGGGTGAACCAAGCAGATGCATGTGGACTGATGACGGCTGGCTCAATGGTGGTCACAGACATGCTGGTTGACTGACTCCCTTCTGTTAAAGTGTGCCACAGTTCCTGGATTCTTGCAGCTCTGTCCTCATCCACAGTTTCTGGTGCTGAGAACAGTTCCAGCTGTTAATGTCATGGTCAGGTTGAGGCAGGGGACAGCAAAGGGCAGCTGAGCTGAGGGAACTATCATTAAAAAATAAAAATACATGGAATTAGGGTTCCATAAAAAAAAAGAATGTTTGTGTTCCAAATATTAGCCACATTGTTTACAAAATATTTGACAGACAGCGTGGAAATGCTGTTAATTAAGCAAACTACTCAGTAAAAAAATTAATTGTTTTTCGGATGCAGTCAGTTCTTACCATCTTCAGCACTGTCCTCAAAGGAAAGGGCTGTCTGTACAGAGCTTGAAGCTGCACTTGTGCTGGAATCTGAAAAGGAGCGTTATCTTTCAGTTACTTATTTCTTAATGGCTAAAGTATAATTTTAGACAACAGATAAAGTAGCTGTGAAAATTATCCAGATACTGCAATGTATGCAACAAACCGATATTTAAGGGTAAGTGTAAACAAACCTTTAAACAACTTTATTTTTTGCACTCTCTTTTTCCTTCACTAGAAATGACAGCGGTGATGGAAGGGCCACGGATGTCTGTTGTGTGGTTGCCAGGACTGTAAACAATCAGAATAAAGTAAACAAATGATTTTATGTAGCCTAAAAACATTAAAGCATCAGATTTCTTTTCAGTAATAGAATTTAAATTTCTTTACCGTTAACTGTTGAGGATTCTGATTCACCTGATGCGTCTGAACCCCTAGACACTGTTGCAGTTGGACCTAAATAAAGAATGTATCAGTCACTGTATGAATCACAATTGAACACAACAGGTGGTGTTAGTGGAAACTCAAAAAGGTGTACTTTGATTCCTTCTGCTTCTGCCAGAACACAAGAACACAATAGTTTAAGGCTCAGTTTTGGAGGGTTATTCATTGTAAAAGAGAATAACACTCCAGTCCTGAAATCTCCTGCAAGAGGTTGAGTCTCCGAGCGGTGGGCGTGGCTTCGATGTGTAGGCGCCTCTCACATTTGTGTAGAAGTAATTGAGGGTGTTACTCCCTCGTGTTGCTATGGATACGTGTTGATTGAAGGTTAGGAGAGAGTCCTTTAAATGCACGTGGTTGAAGTCACCTAAAAAATGCAGAGCCCCTCTGGGTATTTACACTGCAGCGAGCTGAGTAAGTCATGAATTTCTTCTAGGGTGCCATTAGCATTAGCATCTGTGGCGATGTAGATAACTGTGATAAGGATCACTGAATAGTCGCGGGGTAGATAATGGGGACGGCACCTCACTGTGATCAACTCCACAGCAGTTGTGCAATGGCTTCTAATAACAGCACAGTTTTTACACCAATCCGTACTCACGTACACACAGACACCGCCGCCTCATGTTTTCCCCGTAGTCTCTGTGCAACGATCCGCTCTGAAAAAGAGTCTGTCATCCAATTCATATACAGAGTCTGGTGTTTCCTTAGAAATCCATGTTTCTGTGAGGCAAAGCACAGAGCACTTCTTCATTTCCTCCGACGTTGTCACTCTAAGACGAAGCAAATCCATTTTGTTGTCCAGCGAGCAGACGTTAGACAGAAAAAGAGCCGGCATCGGGAGTCTCCCGGTTTTAGCGTCCGCCTTCAGTCTCACCATAATCCCTGCCCGGCAGCCTCGCTTCTGACGCCGGGAGCACCGCTTCCTTTTCTTTTCGCCGGAGCGTGAGCCAGAGCACCTCCGCTGCAGCTTCCAGGTGGAAGACTTCAAAAGCCGCATCCTGCCAAGCGTAGATTTGAGTTCGTTGCTGATTTCAGCAGTTCCCTGTGGCAAATCTGCTCCAATTCTCAACAGTTCAGTTTGGCTATAATTCACCCACATAAAACGTGCAGAGTCAGGTACAGAATCACTATTAAAACTACTAAAAGCAAGAGATGAACTGAGAGCCCATGAAGCTGCTGCTGGTCGGAGCGCGGCCATCTTGCCATCAGGCAATATGATGGTTGTCAAGGACATAATAACTGATGTTATTGATCCGTTTACTTACATTTGTAATCTGTCTTTCACAACAGGCACATTTCCTGATAAAATGAAAGTAGCTAAAGTGGTCCCTATTTTCAAATGTGGTGATAGGGGCAACTTCAGCAATTACAGACCAATATCATTGCTCCCACAATTCTTAAAAATCCTTGAATTTTTTTTTTTTCAATCAGATTAGACGGTTTTCTTATAAAGTACAACATTCTAAGTGATAGTCAGTATGGGTTTTGATCACAATATTCAACATCTATGGCTTCAATGGAATTTATGGAACAAATCACCACAGCTACTGACAATAAACAACATTGTATAAGTTTATTTATTGATTTAAGGAAGGCTTTTGACACTATTGATCACAAAATTCTCATTAATAAATTGGACAAGTATGGTGTTAGAGGACCTGCACTTAAATGGATAAGTAGCTATCTAAAAGATAGAGAACAATTTGTTCAGATAGAGGAAAATAGATCAAACTTTTGTAAGATCACATTTGGAGTCCCACAGGGTTCAATACTTGGTCCAAAATTGTTTACTCTATATGTGAATGATTTAGTGATGGTGTCCGGACTTCTAAAGTGTATACTTTTTGCTGACGATACTACCTTTTTTTTATTCTGGTAATGATTTAAATCAAATGTCTGAATGTTTAAATATGGAATTTGTTAAATTCCAAAACTGGTTCAAATTAAACAAACTATCATTAAACTTATATAAAACTAATTACATGTTATTTAGTAAAAAAAACAAAAACTACGGGTTTTTCTCTAAAAATTGATGATGCTGAAATAACCAGAGCAAGTGAAATGAAATTCTTAGGAGTGGTGATAGATGATAAGCTCACTTGGAAACAGCATATTATCTCGGTTAAAACTAAGATATCAAGATCCACAGCTGTGTTGTATAAAGTTAGGGATTTATTGAATGAAAGAGCGTTGTATTTGCTCTATAATGTCGTAGTTGTTCCACACTTGATTTACTGTGTAGAGGTTTGGGGAAAGGTGTGTAAAACCTTGACGAACCCTATATTTATTTTACAAAAAAGAGCAGTGAGAACTATTGCGGGAAAACCCTACTGCCATCCTTCGAATATATTATTTAAGCAACTTAGGTTGCTTAAGTTTTATGATTTGGTGAATTACAACATTTTGTTGAGCTCATAAAAATTCCTTGCCTCTAAATGTTCAAGTAAATTTTGTAAAAAGAATGAGCTGTTACAACCTGAAAGGAATGGAGATTTTTGCAAAGCCAAAATACAGAACAAGTCTGAAAGGATGGTGTGTATCAACACAAGGTGTTGACTTGTGGAATAGTTTAGAAAATGAAATTAAAACTACTAACTCACTTAGAGTCTTTAAAAAATGATTAAAGCAAATATGTTAATTAAATACTAAATACTCAAATTTTCAACTTATACTAAAATAATAATAAAATAATTATAATAACGTTTTTTGAACTAAAAACTTAAATGTGTATTCAAATCATGTAAATTGCTTACATTTTGTATCATTGGTTGAGTGGCTTGGAAATTTGTATATTTGATTGAGTTATTTTTATTGATCTCGCTTTTTTGTTATTGTTGTAGAAAAAAGGGGCAGGTAATAAGATTATTTTCTTCTCCCTGTCTCCTTTCATTTTATGTTTTTTTCTTTTTTAATTTTATTGTTATAATGTAAAAATGTTTTTCTCTTTACAAAATGTAAAATTAACAAATAAATAAATAAAAACAAAATAAAATAAATAAAAGGCTGGATGGTGGATGTTTGGTTGTTGTTTGGAACTGCCACCTGTAACATTTCCATAAGGAGGGATCCAGAGAGACTCAGGGAGTACGGGCCAAGAGATCTCAATGGTAACCCAGGGAACAAGGAACTGAGTTGCTGGAGCTACAAAGACCTCAAGGAGAAACAAAGTTAGTGTAATCTTGGGTGACAAAGATCTCCACTAGTGAAGGTCACAGTACCACATATTGGACAGCTATGGTTAATTGGCTACATCCTTCCACTCTGGAGCTGTAAGAAATGTTAGTGGATGGAAAAAGCCAGAATTTCCACACAAACATTCACTATTCACATTTGTCAGTGACAGGGGACCTCAACGTACTACTTGTTTTTTGTTTTAGTTTTGTTTTTAGCTATACTGGTGTGACATACACTCACTAACACATTAAGACATTCAAAACCATTTTGCAT
The DNA here is from genome assembly GCA_038048925.1 of Garcialebias charrua. NCBI lineage: Eukaryota > Metazoa > Chordata > Actinopteri > Cyprinodontiformes > Rivulidae > Garcialebias > Garcialebias charrua. The sequence goes on along the minus strand of JBBPBX010016006.1, from coordinate 7,318 downwards.
TACATGAGCCAGAACCTCTGTGGCATACAGCCCCTCACTATAACCTCACAGTCACCAAACATGCAATCCATCATTCCAGTTCTGAAAGTTACTGCAGTTTTGAATGGATGTGATGAAATATTTGCAGCTTGTGCCATGGGGTTGACTGAGTCACAGGCTGAACAAAATGTTCCTGTCGGTGTGCACACAGAACAAACTCCTAATTTAAACATAAACTAGACTAAGACATTGAGAAGGTGATTTGAAGACATGTCAAGCTTACTAAAAGTAAAAGCGAGGTTAAATTCAAGGAATGCTTGTCACCCACATTACTTCAATGTGCGTGATATTTCTTCTTTCACGCTAGACTTTTAAAGTAAGATCAACTTTTGTTGAAGTGTAACAGTTTTGGTCAAACGTCAAAAACATTATACACAATGAAATATGAAATGTCATATTGAGAGTATCGGTTGTTCAAGACTTTTAGCAACTACTATGTCAAATTTTAACTAAATATGTGAAAATATATATAGAACTAGAAATAAATAGAACTTTTGTAAAGTTAATCAGCTGTAAATGTAGATATGAAGAATATTTTCCAAATGGTTCTTTTAAATCCTTCTAGTTCATGAGATATTTTGCTGACTGACAAACCAGTTGATCTCATGGTTTAAGTAACAAGTTTATTCATTGAGTAGCATTTGAAGTAAGTGCTGTCAATTATATTTTTCTACTACCACACAAAAGTTTAGTTCCAAATCTACTAAACTGTCTGAATTATATCTTTTTATGTTTCACAAGGTTCTTTGGTTCTGGAGACCACCTTAAATTGGATCCGCTCCAAAAGCTAATCAGTTGTAAAGGTACAATCAATTATTTCCTGATAGTTTCATTGAAATCTGTGCAGTAATTTATAATAATCATTGACTAAATTTAAACTAGGGATTGAATGACTACTTTTTTGAAAGTCAACTGTCATGTTAACATGATAAAAGGCGAAATTGACTAGTCAATGACATCATAGGAATTTAAGATGCTACATCCTATTTGTTAAAAAAAGCAAATAAACATAATTTATTATTTACAAAAAAAAAAAAAAAACATTGGGTGTATATTTATGCTCCTACCATGTATCATACTGCAAATAAGTCACAGGAAAACCAAAACTATTATTAAGCTGAAAAAGTGAAAAATGTGTGGCACTTAAAAAACAAGACTAAGAACAACGAGGCAGGCTGTGATGAAGTCCACCACTGTGGACTGGGTGGAATGGAACTAAGGGCAGCGTGGCAGGCGGTGGTGGAAAACCTTATACAGTACTATAGTTATTGCAGTTAATAATGGTCGTCGGCCACATGTGTCCAATGGCGCAGCACCTGGTAAGCTTCAGGTGGGTCACTACAGTGTGCCATCTGGACTTTTCTGCCTCTCTTTCAACTGGACGTGCTCGGCCGTGTGCTTCCGCTGACGAGGTAACTGGTAAGTTTCAGGTGGGTCGCTGGCAGTGATCCATCTGGACTTTTTTTTTACATCTTTTAACTAGCCGGTCAGTGCAGCTGATGGCGATCCAAATAGGACTGTCAGCCGCACCCATCCGCTGATGCAATCAAAATTCCAACACCAACCCACCTGCTCATCCAGCACACTATTTTGGTGGCCGTGTTAGAAATGACAGATCTGCTGCCCCGCTGTTTTTAATTTTATTTTATTTTATCCACCATGTGGATTGGGTGTGTAATAATATAGATAAATATGTCAGTTTGCTGACTTATATATAATTTAGATGATAGATTTGAGCAGGTTTACAGGTTTAGACTGACACAAATTTACCATCAGTTTTACGGGTTCTCAACTTTTTCAGATTAAATCAATAAATCTGTGGCTCAGTGAATGTAAAGTAACTTGACAGGAAACGTTATTATGTTGACCTACCAAAGGCAGAGTCATTTAATAACAAAATAATCAATAACCAGATTAAAAGACTAAAGGCAGATGTTGTATTGCTCCAAGAAATTCATAAATTGGCCTCAACTGTGGATGAGCTAAAGTCTTTTGAGTTTCCTAATGTATTTTCAGCCTGTTATAATTCAAGACAAAGAGGGGTAGCAATTTTAATACATAAAAACGTTAACTTCAAAGTATTAGATCAGGTTATAGACTCACAAGGTAGATATATAATATTAAAGTTATCAATATTTGGACAAAATTATTGCATAGTTAGCATTTATGGGCCGAATGTAGACGACGCTGCTTTTTTTCACGACTTTTTTTCCACTCTATCAAATCACATGGATTCCTCACTAGTAATGGGAGGTGATCTCAACTTTGGTTTCGATGACAAATTAGACAGACTGAATGCAGTGGGAGCTCAACGCAGTTGGCAATCTATAAATATAGTTAAACAGTATATGAATGATTATGGACTCTGCGATGCATGGCGTACTTTTCACCCTGATAGCAAAGAATATTCTTTCTTTTCACATGTGCATCACTCATATTCTCGTCTTGATTATTTCATAGTAAGCAATTCATTGCTGACCAATATTTCAGACACTAAGATACACACTATTGCTGTCAGCGATCATGCACCAGTTACTCTAAATTTAGATAATAAAAAAGAAACAACAAAAAATATAAATTGGAGATTAAATACATCACTGCTTCAAGAGGAAGAATTTTTGCAATACTTTAAAAAAGAATGGACATCATATTTAGAGTTTAATGACTTGCCAGGAACTTCAGCATGTACACTTTGGGAGGCTGGGAAAACAGTCATGAGAGGTAAAATAATATCCTATTCAACAAATAAAAAGAAAAAAGAAAATAAACGTATTGAGGAATTAGAGAAATCCATTAAACTATTAGAAGGTCTACAAGGAGAGGAAACACAGCAAAAGCTACGCAAATTAAAATTAGAACTAAATGAATATATTGATAAGAAAAATAAATTCTTGATACAAAGACTTAGATTAGATAATTTTGAATACGGTAATAAATCTGGGAACTTTTTAGCTAATCAACTCAAATTAAACAAAGAAAAAACATCTATATATGGTATTAAAGATAAAAATGGAAATATAATTCATGATGAGGGAAAAATAAACAAGGTTTTTAAAGACTTCTATAAAACTCTATACACTCCACAAATAAATCCATCTAATCAAGATATTAATGAATTCTTGGAGAAAGTAACACTTCCAAAACTAGATATTAGTCAGTCATCAAAACTAGACTCACCATTAACATCAGATGAGCTCCATGAAGCAATTAAAAGCATGCCTAATAAGAAATCTCCAGGTCCTGATGGCTATCCGGTGGAATTCTATAAAGAATTCTGGGATATACTGGAACCGATATTCTATAGAGTGCTACTTGAGTCAGAAGGAAATGGCAGGCTACCAACACATATGAATTCAGCCAACATTAGTCTCTTATTAAAATCAGGCAAAGATCCAGTATTACCTACCAGTTATCGTCCAATCTCTCTTATTAATGTTGATGTTAAAATAATTTGTAAAGTCTTATCAAAAAGACTAGAGAAGATAACTCCTGTTATTATACATCCAGACCAAACCGGATTCATAAAAGGAAGACACTCGAACACAAACACTCGCAGATTATATAATGTAATAGAGTATTCGTATTTTAAAAATATTGAAACAGCTATTTTTTCTTTAGATGCTGAAAAAGCATTCGATAGAGTAAATTGGAATTTCTTATTTGCTACATTAAATAAATTTGGCTTCGGGAATTACTTCATTAATTGGTTAAAAATATTATATAACTCACCAACAGCGTGCGTCAGGACAAATAATCAATTATCTTCAAGCTTCTGTTTACAGAGGGGCACCAGGCAAGGTTGCCCACTTTCACCAGCATTATTTGCTATTTTTATTGAACCTTTAGCAGCAGCAATAAGGCAAAGTGCGGATATTAAAGGCATAAAGGGTAGAAACATAGAACATAAAATTAGTCTTTATGCTGACGATGTTTTGCTTTTTCTTGAGAACTCAGGAAACTCAATATCTAATGTTATAAAGTTAATAAACTCATTTTCAAAAGTTTCTGATTATTCTATAAACTGGACAAAATCTACAGTTCTTCCAATAAATTGCATGTTTAATAATTCTCTTAATGAAAGACTACAATCAGGTAACATTAAATATTTAGGTGTTAATATCTCTCCTAAATTGGAGGATTTAATAAAATTAAATCATATCCCACTATTAAAGAAAATTGAAGACGATCTTACTAGATGGAGATCTCTACCCATATCACTTATGGGAAGAGTTGCCTCAGTAAAAATGATGGTGCTGCCGAGAATAAATTATTTATTCTCAATGATTCCAAATAAACCTTCAACTGAATGGTTTAAGTCCCTGGACTCTTCTATTTCTAAATTCCTTTGGAAAAATAAAACTCCACGTATTAGTTTAAAAACATTACAGAAATCTAAAGATACCGGAGGATTAGAACTTCCAAACTTTTATTACTACTATTTAGCCAACAGGTTACAATATATATCAAAGTGGTTAAAACCGAAAGCACTAGATGAAACTTGGATAGATATAGAACAAACTTTATGTAATAATATTAGGATTTCAGATCTACCTTTTATCAGTACAGATTTAAAAAGACATGTCTGCTTTAAGAGCATCAATATTAGCTCATCTCTGACAGCATGGTGGGAGTATCTGAAAATGACAAAGTCTTCACTATTCCCATGTAGACATACACCTCTCTGGAACAATCCTGACATTCAACAAGAAAATAATATGTTAAATTTCACAGGTTGGAGAATGAAAGGTATTGAATGTCTGGAACACATATTTGAGGGTATAGACTTTATTCCATTTAATAAATTAATAATACAATATGACATTGATAATAAATATTTCCTACAATACCAACAAATTAAGTCAATTGTAAAAAATAAATTTAAGCTTAATAAAACATTGTTGGAAACACCAACATGTGTGTTAGAGTTTATTAATTTTCAACCACCCAAATTATTATCTAAAATATATAAAAAATTGTTTAGAATCGATGACTCGATAGCACTACCTGTTGAAAAATGGGAGTCAGATTTATCAATCAACTTTGAACAAAAAATTTGGTCTCAAGTATGTTCAAATACTTTTAAATTGACTAGAATCTCCAATTTACAATTAATACAATATAAGGTTCTCTATAGAGTACATTATACGGGTCAGCGAATGTTTAAGATGGGCTTTACACCATCTAACAAGTGCTCACAATGCATAAGTAACACACCTGATGATTATATTCACGCGCTCTGGTTCTGTCCACCCGTTCAGAGGTTCTGGGTACAGGTATGTGAAGACTTGTCTAAATGTTTGAAATTTAATATCCCACTCTCTCCATCTGTTTGCTTATTGGGTATCTTTGAAGATGTTATACTAGAAAAAAATACATCCTATATGCTTTTCACTGCCTTATGCATCGCAAAGAAAACCATACTCGTAAATTGGAAAAATAAAAAAAATCTTAGCATTAATCAGTATAAAAATCTCCTGTTAGATCATATTAGTCTTGAAACAGCATCTGCCGACACATTGGATCAATCTATTTGGCATTCTTTGATCGGCTCCGTTACGTAGTGAGGGTGGGGGGTCTGGGTTGTGGCCTTGTGGGGCATTGGGACTGGAGGGGGGGAGGTTGGGGTTTGGGGCGCCGGGGGGTTGGGGCTGCTTGGGCGGGGAGGACCTTGTCTTCGACCTGGGGAGGACCGGGGGGGTTCTGGGGGATATCTGCTAGGGACGGCATGCGGGCCCTCGGGTGGTCGGTGGCGGCGGTCATGGGTCGCCGGTCGGTGACCCGGCTGTGCTGGGGTGGTTTCGGGGCGGGTGCCGGAGGCTTGGGACTCTGGGGGCGTGTCGTCCCCGGGCTTGGGCCTGGTGGGGGTCGGGGGTCTTGGGCTCTGGCGGGCGGGTCGCCGGGCTATGGGCTGGCTGGCGCTCTGGTGCCCGGCTCTGGCCGGGGGCTCTCGGCTCGCTGGTGGGTTGGGGTTCATATGCTGGGGGGTGGGTGTCTGGGGGCGTGACTGGTGGCCAATGGGAGGGGGCGGGCAAACCCAGCCTGGGTGTCTAATGTGTTATGTGTTCTGAAAGTTGTAAATATGAAGGGTGGGTATAGTATTTCTTCTGGGGTGGGGATTAAGTGGATGCCCTTGATGATGGTCTTGGACATGCTTGGCCGGTGTGCGGGCCCTGGTTGGGGCCTGTTCTTGGTGCTTCCTGGCTCTGTCGGCGGTTGGGCGGGCGCTCTTGGCCGTGTCGTCCATGTGGGATTTTGTGTCTTCTTGGACGGCGGGCTGACTGCGGTTCGCAGGGGTCACGGCGGCCCTGGTGGGTGTGGGCTGTTGGTTCTGCTGTTGGCGGCCCTCGGGGCCGTGTCCTCTCTGGTCTTGGCTCAATGGCCTGGCGGTCGGAGAGGTGTTTCTTTTTCCTCGCTCCTTGGGTGGACCTTGGCGAGCTGGGGGGGTACGCAGGGTCAGCGGGGGAGCTGACTCGCTGTGGGAGCACTGTTCCTGCAGATATTTTTCTCCCCATCCCTCAACACGCACCTCCGCCCTCTTCATCTTAAATTAATACATGTAGGGAATTTGAGTCTCGGGTGTGCTGCGATGGTTCTACATCTCTGTTGTTCAGAACACCTGGGACTCAATTTTATTTACACTTTAGACATTCATTCATAAACTTCTTCATAAAAGTCACATATAGGGAATGGATTGAGTACTATGGCTATGGGTGGCGGGATGACACCAATCTCACCCCCATGCCTATGCTCACTCAACATTATGCATTTAGACAATTAGGGCTTGGGTTAGAGTTGGAGTGGAGGGGAAACTGGTATAATGCCAGCCTTTGCTCCTTCTCTTTCCTTTTTAAGTACACTTTAGAACAACACTCACCAACAGTACATTTGGGGACGGGGGTGTGTGTGTCGGGGTCTTGATTTGTTAATTTCAATTTTATTTATTTATGTATTTATTTATATATATATATTATTTATTTATTTTTCTCTTACCCCCCTGGTTGCCTGGCGGACATTCTGGGGGTGGGCCGTCAGGGGTTGTGCTGGGGTGTGGGGGGGTTCGGGGCCTGCGGGGTTGCCGCGGGCGGGACTGGCAGTGCGCTCCCCCTGGGGCTGCTTGGGCTCGAGTGTCCTGTCCTGTCGGCGGGGCGTGGGGTGGGCCGGATCTTGGATGTCTGCTACTCTCCACCCCAGAATGAATGGGCCTACCTCCTGGGTTTGGATGTGGGCTGCCCCATGTAGGGAGCAGGTACATGTCTTGGACCTGGGGGGTATAGAGTGT
>JBBPBX010016005.1:35420-45651 GCA_038048925.1 Garcialebias charrua | reverse complement strand
AAACTGGGTACCCATAGGCGTAGATCCTGGGGGGGTCGGGGGGGTCCGGACCCCCCCAATCTTGGGGAAATATAGATCTGTCCCCCCCAATAATTCAATAAAGGAAACCGTGTCTTTAAACAATATAAATATAAAAAGGCAAAAAAAGAGAGAAATCCGCCATTATTCTAAGGAAAAAAAAAGGAAATTTTGCCCCCCCCCCCCTTCTCTGTTGGCAAATGGTTTAGTCCAATGTTTACAAGGAACAACAGCGGCACCGGAGTCACAGGCGGCTCCGCACGGGAGCTGCAGCACAAACTATTAACTTCCAGTAAGTAGCTACTTAAAACATTGGTGACAGTGACTGGGAGGAAAAGGTCTTTTACAGTGTTGAAAGACAAGTGTGTCTGTGTCTCATTAGTGGCTGTAGCAACAGCAAAACGCAACGAGGAGCGACACTTCATCAGCTAACACGCTAGCTTCAATGCTAACTAGCTCCCTGGTGGCTGCAACAGACAGAAGAATCTCAGAGCAGCTTTGAGCAGGATGGATTCACATTCATCATATTTTCAGGTGTGGAGCTCTTGAAAGAAGTAATGATAAAATATGTGAAAGATAATTAATTTAAAAAGAGTAGAGAAGATGTGATGATTAGTTAAAATGATTTTATATGTGTAGCACTTTGTTGCAGCTGTGGTTGTTTTAAAGGGCTTTATAAATAAATTATTATTATAAAAAATGTTGAGGATCAATACTTATGTCACATGATTAATAAAAAAGTCACTGTTTATTATATTACAATTACATTATTGATATTTTGTATCTGCAACTGGAAGATTTTATTCTTAATAGGTTCTTAAAAAATGCTACAGTAAAAGGCATATTTTGAATGAATGTTACAAACGTGTTCATTTCTACAAAACAGTTAATAAAATATTTATAAAATACAATGAATTTCAAATGTTACAGATTGAGTTTAACATAAAAGAAATAGTGTTTTATGTTTAAATATCAGTTAATAAGTAATCCATTATGCCCCCTTGTTTAGGACTGGAACCAATCTCAGCTGCTTTTGTGTGAAGGCAGGGACACCCAGGACAGGTCACCAGAGACACCCAGGACACGTCTCCAGTCCATCACAGAGACAGACAAAGAGACAAACAACCATCCACACTCCCAGTCAAAGCTAAGAACAATTTACATTTGCACAGAAGAACCAAAAAATTATTCAAACTGAGGACTCAAGTTCTTGATTGAGAGTTCTAATCACTACTGGTAATTATCAATAATAATTGATCATATTTACCAAGCTAAAGCATTGTGTGGAGTCTTTAATAATACAGACCAGATCAGATGTGATCAGGCAGTCATATATTCACATGTATGTAAATGTATTATTATTAATACTATGATTAAAGTTGAACCATGCAAATTTGTTTGGAACGAACAAGTGGACCTTTGTGCCTCTTGGTTCCACTGAAGTAGCTCTCAGTCTCAAAAAGTTTGGTGACCCCTGCATTAAAGTATTTCTTCTCCTTGAAAACTGTTTTCTTTTTAAGCATTAAGATTTTGGGAAGATGTTGTACCAGATTATCAGTGACACTGACCACAGCAATCTATGAATACAAGCCAAACTGAAATTTAAACAATATTTAGAGGGGACCTATTTTGCAAAATTCTCATTTTGCCACTTGTCAAAATGACAAGTGGCAAAGATTGAACACATTATTTTTTTTTTTTACAAGAGTAATGAGTGTCACTATTGTACTGATTAATAGTAGTATTAAGACTACTAAATACATGCCATTTAAATCAATATTATTGCTGATTATTCTGCATAGTATATGCATGCAGTTTGGATAAACTTCCCTCTGTACATTTTGCATTACATTTCACTGTAACTTTGCCGACCCCCCCAAAATTGCTCTTAAAAAATTTCCCTGTTTATGGTCCCCCCCAATAATGAGATGAAATCTACGCCCTTGCCACACCACAGTAATGATCCTAAAAGAACATTATGAGGCAGTCATTACTGAAGGAAAATGTATGTCCCTATACTTGCATTAAAACCTCTTGGTTCCTCTTGAGGTGGTGACTAAATGGGCCAAAAGGAACTTGGGCAGGCGTTTGGTGCTGAAAACACTGGTCCAAGTGCAGATGATCTTGATGGCCAGATCCCCTAAAGCTCACTGCAAGGATGACAAGCTCCTCCCTAATGTCTTCTTCCCTTCCCACTTTTTTCAACATACTCATCAGAATCATCATCACCTGTGGGAGAACACCTCCACCACAGCAGTCACAGCAGTCTAAACCCCAGGTGGGCACAGCCAAACACACACCATCACCTGACAACACCCAGCCTCAGCCCAAAGAGCCAGGGGCGTAACTTTAGGTCTAACATTGGGGGGGTTGTGATTAACAATAAACACGAAAAAATTGTACACTATACGCTTCGGTGTTTAATACGCGTCATTTTTTTTTTTTTTATTGAACCAAATTTTGACAATAGTCCAAAAATATCATACAGAACAGAGTCCATTACAAGAAAGTAAAATAAAACAAAAAGCAAAAATTAAATAAAGATATAAGTAACAATGCAATAAACAATATCATACAGGGGTCTGATTATGAGACATAAAATTTTGAGAAAATAGTTCTTGTTTTTCTAAGCTTCTGATTATTCAAAGTAAGCTTTTCAATAGATGCAATGTATGTTTTTAAGTCAGATTCTTTAAAATTATTCCATGAGGGGCTTTTTTCACTCCATTTCATCTTGTGGACATAATATTTTGCTAAAATTACAATAAGATTAACTAAATATATCTCTTCTGAAGAGAAGTTTGAATTGTTGAAAATGAGCAAAATTTGTAATTTAGACAAAACAATATTTTTTCTAACTTTTGTTGTCAGGAAACGTTGTACATCTGACCAAAATAATACAACATGAGGACATTCTACAAACAAGTGTTCAATACTCTCACCTTCATTCTGACAAAAAGAGCAGTTGTTACTAACATCAGAGAAGAATCGACAAATGTTATCTTTAACTGGGTAATATCTGTGTATAACTTTGAATAAAAATTCTTTGATCTTATTGTTGAGTATATATTTATGAGGTAACAAAAAAATTCCATTCCATGTTTTTTTGCTTAAATAATCCCATCTATATTTGCATATGGGAACTGATAAAGCCTCTAAATGAGTTCTGATGAATCCATTTGTAAATTTCTTGTGCATTATGCTAGTTCCGTCAATCGAGATTGAGTCAAGTAAATACACTTCATCAAGATGTATGTTTTGCGCTAAAGACTGTAAACTTATTGGAATAGCCTTCCTGACCAAATTAAATTCACTCAGAGGAATATCTATATTATTGTGACTTAGAAACTGATCATAATTATACCACTCACCATTACTGTCGAGTAATTGGTTTACCAAATTAATATTGTTTTCAGCCCAATTATGTAAATATAATGATTTGTTTTTATGCAGTATATAAGCATTGTTCCAAATGATGCAATTATGTGGAGAGTAATTGTGATTGTATAAAAGAGCCCAACAGAGAAGAACCTGCTGATACGCGTCATCTCCACGCGACGCGTCAGCTTTGTCCTGATCAAGATGGCGGCGACAGGACCCAGCTAGTACGAAGAACTTCACAAAGAAACACGGTAAAAACAATTATTTCTTTGCGAGAAAAAATATATTACTAAGCTGACTTTATAGAAGACGTGTTCTTGAGTTTAACGAAATGTTCAAATCAGCTGGATTTTAAAAAAAAAAAGTTCGCTGACTTTTATGCAGGCGCCAGGCGGGTCAAACCGGACGCTTTCTTTCTTTAAATTTAGCTAAATAAACGCTTAAAAATATACAGTATTTCTTCGCTGACTTATGGGTGATAGTAGACGTACTCCTGAGTTTAACGAAATGTTCAAATCAGCTGGATTTTTAAAAAAAAAGTTCGCTGATTTTTATGCAGGCGCCAGGCGGGTCAAACCGGAGCTTTCTTTCTTTAAATTTAGTTAAATAAACGCTTAAAAAATATATTTCTTACCTCACTACAGCAGACGGGCTCCTGAGCTGAACCAAGTGTGAAATCAGCTGGATTTAAAAATCCGCGGTGTGGTTTATGAGTGGTATCTTGCAATAGAGGCTTAACTTTTGTCTCCATCAAAGGTAGTAATAAAAACATTACATTCCAAAGCAGATTTGACTTGCAACAATAATATAGGAGACCCAAACTAGTGGTTCATCATAAAAATGACAGCAAGACTAGGGCTCCCCCATTCACTCCGAAATCTGATTGGTCCCCTGCACTGAGCAGTCACCTACGGTACTTGATCTGTTGCCTCAGGTATCAAATTTAGTTTATAACTACTAACAATACATAGAACCATTTTTTTATATCTGTAGAACTGAGCCCAAAGTTGAATAGAGAGGAAATTCTATCCCTTATAAAAATGACACAAAACAAAAACACAATCAAAGCAGCAGACAAAGGAAGTTCAGTCATTATAATGGTTAGGATAAGAACAATTAGAATTTTGTTGCCAAGGCGACATAATTCGTATACTGTCCATCACTGCACTTGCTCCCCTTCACAAACCTGTTCATCCATAGCAGGGAGCGGGCAACCAGAGTAATCAGTCCGACAAAAGGAGGCCTTTTTCGGACACATGCATGTAGAAACTTCTGGGCAACTTCATGAGCAGCTCCGTGACTCACGTGACTTCCTGTAGCCGGTGGGATGGGTGATACCAAATTATTTGCAGGGGAGGGGGTCAGTCCTCAGGGAGTTTGCTTAAAAACATGCAGCAATTTTACTAAAAAATTTGAATGAATAAAGAAAATCAATTATTGATGTAAGATATGTATAATGACGAAATTATGTCATTTTATTGGGGGGGTTGAAATGACCGGATCAAATTATTGGGGGGGTCAAAACCCTCCCAACCCCCGTGTAAATTACGCCTATGCAAAGAGCAAGGACAAACCCATTCTGAGGCGACCACGATGACTGACCCACAGAGAGACTGGTCGCCTCTGAAGTATGGAAACCACAAAGGAGGAGGTCATCACTCTGCTACACTCTCAGGGGCTGCCCCGCACATCAACAAAATATCAACAACAACAGGAAGAGCCATGGGGGACACGTACCCACGACATCCTACCACTCTACACCCCCCAGCATGTCGCTCGCAAAAGGGATTGTGAACTGGAAGAGGGGATAATCACCAAGTTCACCCCAGAAGAGCTGAAACTGATGAGGTGTGATCAAGAGAGAAACGGATTCTCCCTAACAACACAACTGGAGATGACAGAGAACCACTCCTCCCCCAGTCCTCACACAGACTATGATCCAACAGCCAGACCAGGCTCACAGTGACTCCAGCTGTAATGACGCCATCTGCTGCCACTGCAACTACTGGACCCGGTCAATCCGCAGCATCAACACGGTGTAAGAATGTAAAATAGATGTCCCCATGGTTTGAGGGACAGTAATGTTGTGAATCTGTCCAAATCCTTTAAGCTGACAAACTCACAGTTCTCTCTCAAGGCCTAATAGAGGCTTAACTTTTGTCTCCATCAAAGGTAGTAATAAAAACATTACATTCCAAAGCAGATTTGACTTGCAACAATAATATAGGAGACCCAAACTAGTGGTTCATCATAAAAATGACAGCAAGACTAGGGCTCCCCCATTCACTCCGAAATCTGATTGGTCCCCTGCACTGAGCAGTCACCTACGGTACTTGATCTGTTGCCTCAGGTATCAAATTTAGTTTATAACTACTAACAATACATAGAACCATTTTTTTATATCTGTAGAACTGAGCCCAAAGTTGAATAGAGAGGAAATTCTATCCCTTATAAAAATGACACAAAACAAAAACACAATCAAAGCAGCAGACAAAGGAAGTTCAGTCATTATAATGGTTAGGATAAGAACAATTAGAATTTTGTTGCCAAGGCGACATAATTCGTATACTGTCCATCACTGCACTTGCTCCCCTTCACAAACCTTATCCCCCCAACCCAGGCCTCCAGCTATGCCCTCACCCCACCGAGGGTTTCGAGTAGGGAGAGTCTTATGTAGGTGATGAGCTCAGGGTTCTTGTCAGGGTCTGAGTTTGGGCTTAGCAATCGGGGTTAAGTTTAGGGTCAAAGGGTGGGGTAATGGAACCAGGTTATGAGTCAGAGTAGACCAGACTGAACCTCCAGCAAGATTAAACTTCTAACAGTTTGGTTTAAAGACAAAGGATAGAGGGTTAAGTTTAGAGAAAAGGGTCCCAGGTTAGGTTTAGGGTCAGGGCTCTGCGTTAGGTGTAGCAGTATGGGTTAGGTTTAGGGTTGGCTTAAGGTCAGAGGTCAAAAGTTTAGGTTTAGGTAAAGTGGTCCTGGGTGAGGATTAGTGCAGCATCTGCAGTATTGCGGACTCTGTACTGGTTTGTTGTGGTAAAGAGGGAGCTGAGCTATAAGGCAAAGCTCCCTGTTAACTTGTCAGTCTACATTCCTACCCTCACCTATGGGCATGAGCTCTGGGGAGTCACTGAAATAATGAGATTGCAGATACAGGCAGTTGAAATCAGTTTCCTCCACAGGGTAGCTGGACTCTCCCTTAGAGATAGGGTGAGAAGTTCCGTTATCCAGGAGAGACTCAGAGTAGAACCGTTGCCCCTCCACATCGAGAGGAGCCAGTTGAGGTGGTTCGGTCATCTGGTAAGGACGTTCCCTGGGTGCCTCCCTAGGAAGATGCTTTGGGCATGTCCAACTGGAGGAGACCCCAGAGAAGACCCAGGACACGCTGGAGAGACTATGTCTCTCGATTGGCCTGGGAATGCCATGGAGTCCACCCAGAAGAATTGGAAGAGGTGGCTGTGGAAAGAGATGTCTGGGCCTCCCTGCCCAAGCTGCTGCCCCTGTGACCCGACTTTGGAACAAGCAGAAGATGATGGATGGATGAATGGATGGCTGGATGGATGTTCCCGGGTTAGGTTTAGGGTCAGGGGTCTGGATTAGGTGTAGCAGTCTGGATTAGATTTAGGTTCAGGTGGTTAGATTTGGTCAGGGGGTTCTGGGTTACGTTTAGGGTATGGTTTGGTTTAGGGTCAGGGTGATATGTTTGGGCAATGAGGTCCTGTGTTAAATTTGGGGTCAGAAGGTTAAAGGTCATTGGTCACGTCTCCAAAAATATGGGAAATAAAATCACATCATTGGTTCTTTATCTTTGATATAGGGCTGTGTGTGTGTTAGTATTCATGTTCTGGATCGAGACCCTTTCTGCTCTCCTCCTCTGAGCCACAGACCATGTAGGATTGGCCTGCAGTACTGTGGCACTAACTGTATTCCACCCGTGTAAACTGAAAGGCTGGTCAAAAGGAGTGTCTGTCTTTTTCCCTCTGAATGCTGTATCTGTGCTGTGTGAATCTGGTCAACATGTCTCACCAACATGCTGTGAGCCGCATAGCTCACATGTGATCAGATACTCACGATTTGTGGATTTTGGGCTGCCTATATTTTCAGTTAAAAATATATTTTTGTTAATTTTGTTTTGTACCCATTTTATTTGGTGAAAACATTCCTGGGCACCTCTGATCTTCAGGGTAGTTCTTTTTTCCTTCTGTAGACCACAATAATATTGTAATTAGTTAACTTTTGGCTCTCTTCCTGACATTTCTCAAAGTTGTATTTTACATTTTTGACTAATTGTACTGCAGTTGTAGAATAGTTTGTCACAAAGGGTAATATAGTGGTCACAACAGTAGGTCTGGTTTGCTGGAATATTTTCAGACACTTTCTCAGGAAAGACCTTGAGTGCCCTCTTGTGGACAAAGTTTAAAATAGCACTTTGGTAGCAGTTTGAAAGTCAGATTGTTGTGTACAAATTCTGTGGAATCTCAACAGTTGTGATTTAATTAATCTAGCATATGTGTTTTGGGTGGTGGCTGGTTTTATTTAATAATGTGTGTGTATGTTGGTTTTCTTAAAAAAATACTTTAACATCCTGTCTGTGGCATGTTTTTAATTGTGTGAAATCAAGAAATCAATTGTTGTGTGATTTTTTTAATGCCTTTAAGTTTTATTGAGGGATTATGTGTGTTCAGTGAGTCCAATAAGTTCTCAAAGTCCCTCTCTGAGTGGGCCCAGACTCTCCAGATGTAATCTAAATAACTGTAATAATGCAGAGGTTTCTTTTGACACTTTTGCAATGCTGAGGTTTCCAATTTTGCCATAAATATATTTGCATAGGCAGGAGTAAACTTTTTGCCCATGGCTGTGCCTTTGGTTTGTAAAAAGAACTCATCATTAAACTCAAAATCATTTTTGGTGAAATTTATCTCCAGCCGCTGGAGCAGCTCCTCTTCAGGTTTCTTTGTATCAGGATGTTTCTGGAACATTTGTTTTTACTGCTTCCAGTCCTTCTCTTGTATCAGTATTAGTGTATAAGTTGCCTACATGGTGAAAAGGAGTGCAGCTTCTGGTAAGTAAAGGTTTGTTATTTTATTGATAAAGTAATAGGTGGGTTTTTTTCTGTAGTCGCTTTCGTGCAAGGCGGATGTCTCCTCTCCCGCTCCTGTTCTTCTCCTACTTTTTCTGCTCGCTGTCTGTGTATCAGAGCTCCTGTTACACATCTTCCAGAACTAAAACTATTAAGGAAGACGGCGGCAGCATTTTCGGCAATGGCAAAACTGCCAAGTCTGTGTGAAGGTGTGGTTTGTGCTTCGAGCACTCAAAATCAGCTGATTTATGAGATAAACCATAAGATGGAAGTGAGAATCGCAGGCCACATGCAGCTTATGGGACTTGTCAGGATGTTGGAGATGACCTTAGAGGAGCCTCGTATGCATGCACCAGTGGAATGCCCACTAATCGAAACATTTTGGATCTTGGAAGAACCAGCAAGACTCAATGCTGGCAAGAAAAAAAAGGTCTGCCTGAAGAAAAAAAATCAACAATTGTGGCTTATCTGAATCTGACTCCCCCAGTTGGCCTCAAATATAGGTTGACAGTAAATTTATCCTGGACTACGTGTAAACTAAGGAAAAGCTTTTGTCTATCACCTCCTCCCAAGAACTCCTGTGAAGGCTTATCAGGACTATGGTCTACCTGGAAGGGCTTCATGAACAAATCTCTCTCGTCGTCAAATGCTTATGTAATGTGTTCATAAATGTGCTTGCTGGTTGAGATTTTTGATGTCGTAAATTGTGTCCTGATAAGGACAAGGTGTGAAGAGATATTTTTTGTAATACCACTATCCTCTTCTCATGGCCTTTCCCCTTCTCTATCTATAAAAAGTACAGTATTCTGAAAAAGGATAAGTTGCCGCGCTCCAGTAGCAGCAGCAACGTGCACTCCGCCCATCTTTCGGACGACTGTATGAACCTAATCGTACTGTATTTCGGTGCAATGATAATAAAGCTTATTATGATTCTGATTCTAATGTGTCTTTAATATAATGCTTGTGTCTATTTGATAATGGAGTTAAATAATGATCTATATATTCAGCCATATGGTATGTTTCACTGCTACACTCCAATACTGTATTATTGGTCTTCCAGGAGGAATTTTATGTGGTTTACTCCATTTGTCTGGCTCTTTGTGGATCTTCAAAAGCACGTAAAATAGTCTGAGTCTCAATTCTGTGGAGCCCAGCAGATACTTGTTCCGTTTTGCATTAATTGATTTTTTTTATTACCTAAGTTATTGATTATGGTCTTAATAATAGGCTTGGTGTCAGTATACTGTACTGTATATAGGTTTAGATAAATAATAATTAGTGTTTTAAAGTTGTAACCTTCCAATATATATTGTTCTCTATCCATAATAACAACTGAGCTTCTCTTATCTTCTAGTTTAATCATGTTTTTGTTTAGTTTTAATTGTTTGGGGACTAGAACTTTCTCTCTGTTCAGATTAGGCTTGGTTTTACAGATTTTTATATTTTGTTCCCTGAATTTTAAGATGTTACTGAGTAAATTTGAGACCTGGGGCCGGAGACTGCTCAGTGCAGGGGACCAATCTGATTTTGGAGTAAATGGGGGAGCCCCTGTCCGGTTTTCATTTTTATAATTAAGTTTTTGAGTCTCCTACGATATTGCTGTAAGTCAAATCTGCTTTGGAATGTTACGTTTTTCTTACTTCCTTTATCGGGGACAAAAGTTAGACCTCTATTAAGGAGACAAAACTGTGCGTTTGTTAACGAGATGGGGCCGAGATGGTGCAGAGGCAGGGCAGTCGGCTCAGGACCAGA
>JBBPBX010016005.1:14684-30864 GCA_038048925.1 Garcialebias charrua | reverse complement strand
TATTTAAAGGTTAATGTTTGAGGCAAAACTAACATTTTAAATGATGTTGATGAATAACAATATACAATCTGTGCCACATCAGCTACTGTGCTGCTGCTTGCTGTAACCAAGGCGGGAATTGGAGCGATGGGAAGAAGGACAGTAAGGGAGAAATAAGTTCTAAAAATACATCCTTGCTCTATTTCCTGTCTTGCAATCATTAACTCTCTGAGAGTGTGTGTCTTGACCTGCTCCAATTGAGAGGATTTTTTTATTGCTGCTCTCTACATACAAGTCATCACACACATTTTTACACTGTTCCTTTACACTGCTGCTGCACACCCATTTCTGCTCTCCTACTGTACTCTTTTCTTTTTACTTCGTTTAATACACACGGGTGCACACACACACACACTTTCCTCACTCACACAACTTTGACTTCACCAAACACAATCCATCCATCCACCTAAACACACACTAACAAGGGTATCTCTAGTTGTGTCCCGTGAACTGTTTAAACAATGCTGATTCCAAGGCTGAGGATTAAGATTGCGTTGCCCTTGTGGATACCTGTTCTCATGCTCAGGATTGTGGTGGCTCTCACTCTGGTAACGTATAATAGCTGCTGTTTCTATGCAGCCCTAAACACTGCCAAAGTTTTTCTGTTTTTAGAGATTACTGGACTCTTTACTGGATAAAGAGCTGAACTTCTCACAGCTTGTTTTAAATCTACTAACACAGATCATTAGTTTCATGTGTGGTTTTCATGTTTCTTGTTCTGTTTTACATTTGGAATTGCAGCAGTCTCTGTTCTGTTCTGTCCTTTGAGATGTTTAGTTCATGTTTTAAGTACAGAGCATTGTTTTTCAGGATAACCAGGGGGTTTTGTCCTTTTTTCAGACCAAGAGTAAAGCACAAACAAATGTTTTGAAAAGTTTCCTTTTATTTTATTGTTTTATCTTCTGGCTTATTGTAATGTGGGGCAACTTGAGGGCTTAGTGATTAGAGCTGCTACTTCACAGCAAGGTTACAGGATTGACTCCCTGCTTTTCTGTCTGGAGTTTACATGTTCTCCCAGTGCAAATGTGGGTTTTCTTCGGGTACTCCTGTTTCCTCCCACATACCAGTAATGTGCATGTTAGGTCCATGTCCACTCTAAACTAAACCTAGGTGTGGGTGAGAGAGTGATTGGTTGTTTGTCTCGTGTCCCTGTGATGGACTTGCCACCAGTCCAGGTTGTACCCCCAACCACCCAACCTGTGTGACTTGAGGACTGCTGGAGATAGGCACCAGCTCCTCCTGGACCCAGAACAAAAAAACAGGTAAAGAAAATGGTTGGATAGATGACTTAGTTATTCCAGACCAATAACAGAGGTACACTGGCACAAAAATATCAGATATACTAAATTGTATTCATAATGTCAGCCAATAACAACAAGTGCACCAGGGTCCAATCCACTTGAAGAATGTCAAATATGCACATGTCATCCTCAGCATCCTGTCAACTTTGTGTATCACAGACTTGTGACATGGATAGTACAAAGTAGTAATTATAGTCACACACACACACACACACACACACACACACACACACACACACACACACACACACACACACACACACACACACACACACACACAACCCCCCCAAATACACCCCCATCCACAGACCCATACATACAAACTACATATGTACAGACCCTTTCCAAAAAATTAGAATATCATGGAAAAGTTGTTTAACTTTCCTAATTCCATTCAAAAAGTTAATATTTAATAAATGATAGATTCAGGGCCCACAATTTAAATAATGTCAAGTATTTATTTGTTTATTTTACACAATTTGGGCTTCCAGCTCATGAAACCCACAAAAACAGGAACTCAAAAAAATTAGAATAATGTACTGTGAAGACATCAGCCCATACTATTCAGTTTTTTTTTTAGAAAAATAAAGAAAGAAATTAGGATCACAACAAATCAATAAAAGTATGGTACTTTCAAAACAATATCTTCAATAATTGGTTGGGAATCCCTTTGCCTTAATCATTGCCTCGATGCGACGTGGCATTGAGGCAATCAGTCTGTGGCATTGCCTGGGCATTATGGAAGCCCAGATTTTCTTGATGTTTGCTGTCAGCTCTTCTTTGTTGTTGGGTCTGGTGCCCCTCATTCTCCTCCATACATTTTTTTTTTATTTTTTTTATTAGGTTGATCTCACTGTGGACACATATTAATCAGCACACTGGGTGCAATACTGACAAAACATTGCACAAAGATAAAAATTACAATCCAGCAGTTTCAGCCTTCTTTTTATATTATCCCTAGCCTGGTTAAAACCAGACCCTTGTCCTTGACTTCGCTTTGGACTAGGGTCTGGGACTTCTCTCATAGACAAGGATTTCTCCGGTAGATTTTTGACCGGACCAATCAGAGAACAGAAGGCGGATTACCGGACCAATCAGAGAACTGAAGGCGGATTACCGGACCAATCAGAGAACAGAAGGCGGATTACCGGACCAATCAGAGAACAGAAGGCGGAGTTTTGAACGACGTCGACTGACGTCGTCAGTTAAAATGGCTGCCGCCACGAAGGAATTTTCATGAAAACAAGGTAAAAAACTATTATTTCTTTGCTGAGAAAAAATATATTTCTTAGCTGACGTTATATCAGAAGTGTTCCTGAGCTTAACAGTTCCTAAATCAATTCACGAAATGGTCAAATCTGCTGGATTTAAATTGTTTCGGTTTGACATTTTCCAAACAGCCTCGGGTGCGCTACGAAAATAAATGATAAAAAATCAAATTTTATCTCAAATGTTTAATCTAGGCCAACAGTCAGTAAATTAGAGCCATATAATTACACACTGGTAGCAGAAAAAATATCCACAGAGTGGTTTCTGAGCTATTTATCTGAATAGCCTGGACCTCGCCAGGCTAAGCTAACAAAACTCCGCCTTCTGTTCTCTGATTGGTCCGGTCAAAATTCTACCGGAGAAATCGTTGTCTATGAGAGAAGTCCCAGACTCTAGTCCAAAGCGAAGTGAAGGACAAGGGTCTGGTTTTAACCAGGCTATATTATCCCCCAACCGAAAAGGAAAATTAAATAATGTAACTGAGAGAAAAAAGAAAAAAAAATTTTTTTAAATAAAACCCCAACTCCCCCCTCCCATCTCAGCTCTAAGTTGACCTGATAAAAAAGAGAATAAATAAATATATCATTCTACAGATATGGCTACCCATATTAATACTCAAATCAAAACTCAACGACAAGCACCTTCAGTTGGGCAGAACTTTCCAGTTTTAAAATTAGGAGAGAAAACACTGCCATTTTTGGTAAAACTTTTGTGTGGACACTTGAAGGGTGTATTTGATTTTCTCGAGCTTCAAAAAGAACAACATGTCTTTAACCCAGAGGGATATTGAGGGACATTTATCAGACTTCCAGTGTAACAGTAAAGTAATTCTAGCCAATAAAGATGTAAAAGCTTTGAGCAGAAGTTAGAACTAAAGTAGGGCTGAGGATACCAAATATAGCAAGAAGTGGACAAGGTTGCAAATTTACTTTCAGATCAGAAGATGTAATTGAGAAGTAGTCAGACCAAAAATTATGTAATTTGGGACAAAGAAAGAACATGTGGCCAAGATTGCAAGGGGAGCCTTTGCATTTGTCAAATATGTCCACAACATCAGGATAAATCTGAGAGAGCCTAGATTTAGAGAAATGAATCCTATGTACAGTACAACTTAAAATTGAATCAAACTAAGACAAGCACAAGATGAGGAAGATCAAATTTTGTCAATGGCGTCATCCCAAAGATCTTCGGTCAGCTGGATTCCCAATTCTTTATCCCAGGCATCTCTAATTTTGACATTGGAATCAACCATTAGATTTAAGATAATACTATAAATCTTTGAGATGACATCTTTCTGAAGTGGAATATATGCGATAATCTTTTCCCAGGGCTGTTCAGGGGGTACAGAAGGAAAATTTGGGAAACATTTAAAGGCAAAATTCCGAATTTGTAAGTACCGTATTTTCCGGTGTATAGGTCGCACCTTTTTATGGTTTTTTCAAGGCCTGCGACCTATACACCAGTGCGACCTATATATGGCTTGTTATCACTTTCGGCAAAACAAATTTTAAAATCCAGCTCATTTCACAATTACTTTCATTTATTAAGGAAAAGTTCAGCTCAGACATGTATTTGCTTTAATTTTTATCAAACAAATAATTGTTTTTAAGTGTTAATCTTCTTAAAAGCCTTGCTGTGTGCTCCTGTGGCAGACATTTGCAGCAGAGCTAAACGTAGGTGCGACCTATACACCGGTGCGACCTATCTAGGGATTTTCCCAATCTATTGGTGATAATTGGATGGTGCGACCTATACACCGGTGCGACCTATACACCAGAAAATACGGTAATAGGGGTGGAACGAGTACATAATTTTTAAACTCGACATTAACATAATAATACTCGAGTAGAGCTCGAGTAGTTGATGATGTCATAGTGACACCATCTCAAGATGCAAAAAATAATTAACTAAATACAACAGAAAAAAAAGAAGTAATTTATTATTTACAAAAAAAGACCAACAAAACATTGGGAGCATATATTAGGCTCCTACCATTTATCTTACAGCAAATAAGTAACAGGAAACCCAAAACTGTTAGTTATTATTATTAAGTTTCAAAAGTGAAAAAAATGTGCGACACGTCAAAAACGAAACTAAAAACAGTGGGGCGGTTGACCACCCTGCACCACCACCTGTGGTGTTGCGCATTAGGTTTAGTTTTAGAGATTAATATATTAATAGGTTTTTATAGGTTTTAGAGATTAATATTTTTTGCCTTTTATTTGTGAAACAAGGTCAGAGGAAGCTGGTTCTGGTTCGGTCGTTTGGACCCGGTGTTACACCCCTTTCTGTGACCTGCAACAGTTCATGCAACACCGCCCCCTACGGTCACAACATATGGTTGTCACAGAATATGGTGTAACACCGGTTCGCAACACGCTCCAAACAGGAAGTTGATTCATTTTCTGTTCTATAACTGCGACGTGTTGATGTCACTACAAATACTCGACTTGAAATAAAAAAAACTCGATAGAGGTCCAAGTAATCGATGTGTCGATTACTCCAGTAGTCTGTTAAAGTCCTAGTAAGTAACAAAACAAATCCATACCAGGTAAACAGTATTTGGTAGATAAATTTGCAAAGCTATCAAATACTCCTGATGTATACATGTTTTTTATTTGTTTTAAACCCCTATCATACTAAACTGAAAATGTTGAGTTGGAAAGTGACGGAGGAAACAAATGGTAATTCGTAAAGGGGCATGAGGATGAGGCATCGACAAACTCAAAGCGCCTTCTAAATTGAGACCAGATTTTCAGTGTATTCAGAAGAACTTGATTATTGGTGTATAAAGAAGGTTTTATAGGTAATGAAGAAAAAATTTGAGCAGACAAAGAGGACCCAGTACACGAAGATGACTCCAATTTGCACCAAGGTAAACTGGACGATTTTAACCAATAACAAATTTTTTGTATGCGAGCAACCCAGTAATAGGATTGAAAATCAGGCAAAGCAAGTCCACTACTGAGTTTACATTTTTGCAATAATGTTTTCCCATTCCAGATAAAGCCACTGATCAGCCTATCCAAGGAATCAAAAAAGATTTTTGGCATACGGCCTCTACGGCCTCCCCAACAAATCTCTCCACAAGTTACAGATGGTCCAGAACTCAGCTGCCCGTGTCATCACTCAAACCTCCTACTATAACCACATCACTCCTGTCCTGCAGCAGCTCCACTGGCTCCCGGTTAAATCACGCATCATCTTCAAAATTCTACTTCTCACGTTCAAAGCTATCCACAACCTTGCCCCTCCTTATCTATCTGACCTCCTACAAATCTCCATCCCATCACGCTCTCTCAGATCCTCCTCTTCGCTACATCTCCATGTACCCTCTGCCCGCCTCTCCACCATGGGGAGCAGGGCCTTCACCTGCTCTGCCCCTCACCTCTGGAACGCTCTACCACCAGACCTTCGAAACACCACCTCCCTTTCTCTGTTCAAGACAGCCCTGAAAACACATCTCTTTAGACTAGCTTATCATTAACTTTACTAAATGTATTTTTATTATTTTGCATTTTATAATCTTTATGTATTTTATATTTCAATTTGTTGCTGATAATGTTTGATCTGTATTACAGTACACTGTATTGGTTTGTTAAGTGTCCTTGGGTGTCCTGAAAGGCGCTTTTACATAAAATGATTATTATTATTATATTATTATATAAAAATAGGAATAGACTGAAATAAGAAAATAAATTTAGGTAAGATAATCATCTTGACAACATTAATCCTACCCAAAAGGGAGAGAGGAAGATTACGCCAACTCTGGAAATCAGATGTAGTTTTTGTAACAAGAGGCGAAAAATTAGCAGACGCAAGACCAGATAGAGAACGTGTCACATTTATACCAAGATATTTAAATCCTGTGAGACTGAGTTTGAATGGAAAGTCCGAATGTTGAAGACTGCAAGCAGTAGTGTTTATAGGAAAGCATTCACTCTTTTCCAAATTCAATTTGCAGCCTGAAAAGGAGCTGAAGTTATTTAATTCTACCAATTAGGCATAAAGGCAGAGGCATAACTCATACAGTGTTGGAATTACTACCAAGATTATACAAATTTTATCTTAACACATATTTTCTGTCACATGAGCTCAGCATAAAAATGGTCTGTGCTCTTACATTGGACATTTAGGTCATGCAGCTTTAGAAATGATCTTGATAGGCCTTCTTTGTTACCAAGAAGAAAATGTGTAACCAGCTTCTTCTGGTTTACCTATCAGAGATTTACTGTTGCTACACAGGAATTGACCAAAATGTAGTTTCAAAGAGAAATCCATGCTTTTTTAAATCCTGTGCAACAAGCTGCTTGTAGGCAGTTGGAAGCTGCTCTCTTCAGAAATCATTGATATGAGGCAGTAAAATGTTAAAAACCTGTAATAAATCCAGTGTTAGAAGTAACTTCATGTTTCCAGGCTTAATGATTTATTCCCAAGAATTCCAGAGAAGATTCCAGCAGCAAGCTCAGTTCTCAGATTGAAATCCATTTCATGACTGCTTGTAGAAGCAAATTTATGAGTTTGAAAAAAAAACTGAAATTCTTAGTCTCTTTTCTCCTCTTCATGTGTCATCCAGCTCTGAGCAGTTTGACTTTGGTTTTATCTGGAGCTGCTTTCACTCCATCACTTCTGGAGCCACAGTGCACACAAACCATGTCTTCCCCTGTGACCGCTGCACAAAACCACTCAACAGTGGTCCATGTGTTTAACCCACGTTCACGTGTCATATTAACACACAACATTGCAACCATCAGAACCAGTTTGAAGGGACGTTCTACCTCAATCCAGGGAATTAGATTATGGAATGGCTTGGAGAATGTAGTTAAAAATGCCAAGTCAATGTTTACATTTAAGAAAATGATCAAAACAAATGTGTATATGAAATAGCGTAATGTGTATTGTATTAGTTAGAAAATTAGAAAGAGTTAGTCATTTTGTACTGTTGGTTGAAGATTATTATTGTTTAATCTGATTGTTGGAAAAAGTTGGTTGAAGATTATTATTGTTTACATGGTTGATTATTGTTGTTTAATCTGATTGTTGGAAGTAAGGGGCAGATATAATAAGATTTATTCTTCTTTCTGCTACCTTTCATTTTTTTATATTTTGTACATTATCATTTATGAGATTGTCTTGTATTGTTTCTTTTGTAAAAAAAATGAACAAATTTAAACATGTATTGTTTACATGCACATAAGACAGCTGTGTTTTGTGTATTTTTTACATTATTGTTTTTACATACTGGTCTTTCAGAGTGCATTGCTGTTTTTGCAATGCAACTGAACAGAACACCTGTTTGACATTCAGTAGTGAAGACCCTGTGTTGGACATGTTCAGTTTGCTCCTTCATGGCTTTGTTGTGAATGAATGGACAGTGTTGTGTCCCTCTGCTGGTGACCTACTGAACTGCACCCTCTTTGCAAACCACACAAACATTTGCGCTTGTGAATTTATTCTTAAGAATAGTAACAACTATAGTAATAGTTAATTGGTTAATGTAGTTATAGTAATAGTTAATTGGTTAATAGTAATAACAATAATAATAAATGTAAATCTTAAATTCAGTTTGGTTCAGTTCAATTCACTCTATTTATATACAGCCAATTTACAACAGACAGAAGTGATTTCAGGGCGATGCACAGAAACATACACATACATAAAATCAGTTAATAATAATATTTATCTAAGGAGCCAGCTAATTGCTTATAGTTTTCACTTTGTCACAGTCTTCCATCATAAGCAAATGCAACAGTGGAAAGGAAAAACTCCCTCATGAGGAAGAAACCTCTAACACAGGGGTCTGCAACCTGCGGCTCTGGAGCCACATGTGGCTCTTTGGTCCCTCCACAGCGGCTCTTTCAAGCTTTGACCAAAACTAACGTAAAGCTGAATCTTATAGGATGTTATACAAACAACAAATAATGACTAGTTTTGACAGTTTCTCTGTCATTTCCTTTGCAAATATGTGGATAATAATACACAGAGCAAAAATGCTCACTTTAACTTTATGCTTTATTTCTTCAAAGTACTCAATTACTGCAGGAAAAGAGCCACCTGTATCATGAAAGACCTCACTCATCCAGCACACTCACTCTTTGCCCCACTCCCCTCAGGACGGAGGTTGAGGAGCATCAAGTGTAGAACCACTAGACTGAGGAACAGCTTCTACCCTGAGGCTGTTAGACTCATGAATAAATAAAAATAAAATAAAAATAAACACTGCAAAATATCACATCATACTGATGCTGATCTGTTTTCTTGTTGCTGTGTTCATCTGTGTTCATCTGTGACCATCTGCTCATACAAACTCATGTTCGTGCTGCTGTTTATTCCCACTATATTAGGCTTAGTGTATTACTAGTTGATGTTTTTCTTAGTTAGTTCTCGATGTTATTACTGTTTTTCTCTTTCATTTGTTGTTGGATGTAACTGGGACCTCGTGTACATAATCTCGTTTTCATCTCATGTACCACATGCGGTGCAAATGACAATAAAGACTCTCTGACTCTGACTCTGACTCTGATTACTCCACAATAATAAATAAATAAAAAATGCATCAGCCTGCACAATGCATTGTTTTATTTTTACTTTTTAATTGGTAAAATAATCTTTATTTTATTTTATTTTTTTAACAAGAATCCAGTCTTCTGACCTGGACATGGGCACCAGTGACCCCCTGCAACTTGAAAAGGAAGAAAGGCAATGGATGTATGTATGGATGTAGTACGATGTACGGATGGATGTATGGATGGATGGATAGAATCCAGTCTTTTCTTTTGGCTTAAAATGTAAAAATATAAAAAAATGTTAACAACCGTTGGATGTTTTTAGTTTTATAATTTCACGCCTACTGACTAGAAAAGCCTCTTCTATAACAGACTTAAAGTGGCCCATGGGCCACTAGTCGATAATGACAACTGTAGCAGGTATTGCGGCTCTGGACACATTTAATTTAGTAAACGAAAGGGCAGAAATGGCTCTTTTGATTGTAAAGGTTGCAGACCCCTGCTCTAACAGAACCAGGCTCAGGACAAGCAGTCATCTGCTTCGACCGGCTGGATTTGAGAGGAACAGATACACAATGGCAGGCCCACCAGCAGACTGGGACCAGGCCCTTATTCATTTGTAACTGTTCATTTGATGAAATGAGGTTAGTTTGTCCTCCAGTAGTCTAAGGTTATAGCAGCATAGGATAAGGAAGGTCAGAAAACCAAGCTGACTTACTATAGGATTTATCAAAAGGAAACTCTTAAACCCAGTCTTCAAACTGGACAATGTGTCAGCCTCATGGACAAAAACTGGAAGTTGGCTCTACAAGAGAGGAGCCTGATAACTGACAGATCTTCCTCCCATTCTGCTTTTGTAAACTCTAGGAACCACAAGTAAACCTGCAGTGTGAGAGCGAAGTGCTCTGTTTGGAAAATATGGAACAACAAGATCTGTAATATGAGATGGAGCTAGGTTGTTGAGAGCTTTGTAGGTTAGAATTTATTACTCTGTTTTTACTTGAGCATTTTCTAAAATTTGTTAGTGAATTTATTCTTATTATTCTCAGTCTGCCTATAACTTGTCCATGTAAAACTGTTTCTCTACATTCCAGCAAAGTTCACAGATGTAGATGGCAGCACATGCAGTGCGAGCAGCTTAGACTTTATCTGACGCTGAATGTTTTGACACAAGATGCAGAACAATTCATGCACATAGTGATCCCTACCAACAACCTCAAGCTGCAACAAAAAAAAGGTTGAATCGTGTCATCTGGACCAGTTTCTTTAAAGTGAAGACACGTTTCGTCCCCCATCCAGAGGACTTCAGACTGCAGCCTGCCAATCCCATAAGTAGCCTTCACTGCTGCGTTTCAAGCCAGCCTCCTGTTGGATCTCAGAAGTAGACATTAAACACATGCAAACAGAGCACACTCATCCAGAACAATCAATCATCATGTGCAACAATTACAGCAACTCATGCTGCCATAACTGACCATCAAAGGACATTTACACAAAAACTGCTGGATGAATACAGATGTTCATTCATTTTACTTGACCACAGTTTTATTTACTTTCTACTCAGTTTTTATTTGAAGATTTTTCTAAAAATAAAATTGTTTCTTAGTTGTCTATGTGATTTTCAGTGACCATAAAAGTACTTGTTTCAGTTATTTGTTCTGTCTTGTTTTAACTTTGAACTGCTCTTCTTCTCACAGAGAACTACAAGCACACACACACGAAAAAAAAAATTGTGAAGTGCTGTCTGTTTCTCAGATGTTTGTAAAAAAAAAAAACAATCCTGTCCTTTTGAGTTTTATTCTTCATTGTTCATCTCTTTCTTCAGCCTGAAGTCGCTGCACATACAGTTTATGAAGAGACTCCATGACAAAGTTAATGGCATCCCTCTTATTGTGAAGGCTGACACTCTGACCCCAGAGGAGTACCAGCTGTTCACAAACAGGTGTGTGTGTTATTTTTAAAAAATGAATTCTGATTCATCAAAAGAATTGTATCCTGCCAGTATGCAACAGCTGAAGGATGTGACTTTCCAGACTTTTGTTGTGACAGGGAGTTTAGCTGCAGAAGATGTTATATTTTAACCCAGATTACTGTCAAGGTGGAGAAAATTGTATTAGTTCCTTAAACCCGTAATGTTTTATTGTAATAAATAAACTAGCTTTTCGCTGCTCAGTATGTTTGCTTCCCAGTTTGTTCTTCAGAAACCCATTCTGATGAGAGCTGAGTAGTCAGCAGGTTGTTAATCTACAGCTAGATGGTGCCGATTGTCTTTTGGAGGCTGATAACAGAGTTTGTCTTTGAAAACCGTTTCAATACATGGTGCAAAGCTTTAAACATCTGTTGCCAATTTTAAAAAAATTTGACCCAACAAGGAACAATGGGAAAGAGTACCATAGTAACCTTGAAAATTGCTGCTTGAAATATCAGACATTACTAATCAGCAAATTAATGAGCGCATACTGACAGCGTCCACCTTAACATTCAAAATGCACGTTTCATTATTTTGTTTTTATTTTCAGCTGTCTGTTTTTAAGTTTTGGCTGTCTTGTGACAAATAGGACAAAACATGCTTTTAGGTATTGTTTATACATTTATCTTGCTTTCTCAGGATTGTGCTGAGTATTCACAGCACTGATTTAAAGACAATGAAAAAAAAACAATTACTGCAGCTCCCTTTTAAAATATTATTCTGTGACTGAGACTAAAGTTTTAGCTGCAAACTGTATTGCAGGTGTATTTTATTGCACATTACACTTTTAATGCAATCTTTCTCTCTTCCAGATGATGAAAGAGGTAGAGGAGCACAAAATAAAAATGTATGAATTCCCCGACATGGAGGATGATGAAGACAATAAGCTCATTCAAAAAATTAAGGTAATATGTTAATAGCAATGGGAATTCCTGTGTCACAATGGAGCTGGTGGTGCTGGTGAACTAGTGATGTGTCATTCTGTGTTGAGGTGTCAAAGCGTGTGCAGAGTAATCCAGGAGGATTTGCGTGTATCGAGGCGTGTATTGATGATGCATGTAGTGACGTTCAAGGCCTCGCTAGCAGGTCATACCACGTGACCAATTCAAGAACTGGCTCGTTTGTACGTGCGATATTCGAAATATAGGAGGTAGACAGAAAAAAAATCTATCATCACCATCATCATAAATACAGATTAAGATCATTTGCAGATCAAATTTAGAATATTTGAGGTCGTCACAAATGTGATTTCCTTTTATTCAACTTAAAGCTTCGCAAACCTGTTATTTTACAATCCATCTACCGGTTTTTACATTTATAGACCACATGATGGCGCAATAGAGCAAATGAAACACCATGGCGAGTTGGCTCATGTCAAGCTATTTGATGGAAAGCCTCAGTGCTTCATGAAGCTTCATCTCGCCATCACTATGGTGAACCCAGTGGTGCAGGCAGGCAATCTAGGACTCAGGGTAATGATTAATATTTATTTACAAAAAATAAATAAAAATTGAAAAGGCTGACAGGGCAGCAATACTTACGGTACATGAGGTATGAAGGAGTTCATAGGGAGTGGGCAGGGCATCACCAGATGACAGGAGACAATGCCAGGATGAGAAGTAAGACAAATACACAGACTTAAAAACAGACAATGACAAGGACTAACACACAACACCTGTTGGCTCATGGGTGTAGGGAATAAGATAATGAGACACAAGGGAGCAGAACTGACACTGGCAATCAGGCAGGCACAAGCCATGAACACAACACAAGATGGAGCCAGAGACCGGGAAACACAAACCCTACAACTTGCAATTTTTTGGCAGTTAATTTTGTAGCTAATTTTGAAGAGTTGTGACCCATGAGATGTTACAACAGCTCTGACATTGAAGCAAACATTTTTATCAACCTGTTTTTGTTAAAGGTTCAGTATGTAATTTCTGGAACACGCTGGAACTTAGGAACATTTTGAACAGAGACACGTTTCTGGTCCCTCCCCCTCAGAGCCATATATGGCTCTATTACCCTTGCTCTGCTGAAATTCAAATTCAAGCTCTGTTTTTATTGGCTGATTCAAATTCAAGCTCTGTTTTTATTGGCTGGTTACAAACTCTGTTTTTATTGGCTGGTTAACGGTGGGTCACTGTGGCTTTTTAGAAATGCTTTTAGAGAAGCAAGGGGACAATAGTTTTTTTCAGAGATTACTTGTCTAAAATCAGTATGTCAGGAGGTAGTGACAGAGTGAAGAAATCTGTTAAAAATATATTGTTAGAAAAGTTACATACAGCTCCTTTAAAGTAGAAACTTTAAGACTAGAAGACTAGAAGACTAGAA
Source organism: Garcialebias charrua (assembly GCA_038048925.1). Taxonomy (NCBI): domain Eukaryota; kingdom Metazoa; phylum Chordata; class Actinopteri; order Cyprinodontiformes; family Rivulidae; genus Garcialebias; species Garcialebias charrua. The sequence goes on along the minus strand of JBBPBX010016005.1, from coordinate 17,446 downwards.
AATCAGCAGCTTGCAAAATAAAATGTGTTATCATAGTCAGTTATTAAGATTTTATTATTATTATTATTATTATTTCCTCCCATGGACATGGTACATGCAAGGGCGTAGATTTCATCTCATTATTGGGGGGGACCATAAACAGGGACATTTTTTAAGAGCAATTTTGGGGGGGTCGGCAAAGTTACAGTGAAATGTAATGCAAAATGTACAGAGGGAAGTTTATCCAAACTGCATGCATATACTATGCAGAATAATCAGCAATAATATTGATTTAAATGGCATGTATTTAGTAGTCTTAATACTACTATTAATCAGTACAATAGTGACACTCATTACTCTTATAATTTTTTTATGTGTTCAATCTTTGCCACTTGTCAAAATGACAAGTGGCAAAATGAGAATTTTGCAAAATAGGTCCCCTCTAAATATTGTTTAAATTTCTGTTTGGCTTGTATTCATAGATTGCTGTGGTCAGTGTCACTGATAATCTGGTACCACACCTTCCCAAAATCTTAAAGCTTAAAAAGAAAACAGTTTTCAAGGAGAAGAAATACTTTAATGCAGGGGTCACCAAACTTTTTGAGACTGAGAGCTACTTCAGTGGGACCAAGAGGCACAAAGGTCCACTTGTTCGTTCCAAACAAATTTGCATGGTTCAACTTTAATTATAGTATTAATAATAATACATTTACATACATGTGAATATATGACTGCCTGATCACATCTGATCTGGTCTGTATTATTAAAGACTCCACACAATGATTTAGCTTGGTAAATATGATCAATTATTATTGATAATTACCAGTAGTGATTAGAACTCTCAATCAAGAACTTGAGTCCTCAGTTTGAATAATTTTTTGGTTCTTCTGTGCAAATGTAAATTGTTCTTAGCTTTGACTGGGAGTGTGGATGGTTGTTTGTCTCTTTGTCTGTCTCTGTGATGGACTGGAGACCTGTCCTGGGTGTCTCTGGGACAGACTGGTGACCTGTCCTGGGTGTCCCTGCCTTCACACAAAAGCAGCTGAGATTGGTTCCAGTCCTAAACAAGGGGGCATAATGGATTACTTATTAACTGATATTTAAACATAAAACACTATTTCTTTTATGTTAAACTCAATCTGTAACATTTGAAATTCATTGTATTTTATAAATATTTTATTAACTGTTTTGTAGAAATGAACACGTTTGTAACATTCATTCAAAATATGCCTTTTACTATTAACAAATCTGTAGCATTTTTTAAGAACCTATTAAGAATAAAATCTTCCAGTTGCAGATACAAAATATCAATAATGTAATTGTAATATAATAAACAGTGACTTTTTTTATTAATCATGTGACATAAGTATTGATCCTCAACATTTTTTATAATAATTTATTTAGAAAGCCCTTTAAAACAACCACAGCTGCAACAAAGTGCTACACATATAAAATCATTTTAACTAATCATCACATCTTCTCTACTCTTTTTAAATTATTTATCTTTCACATATTTTATCATTACTTCTTTCAAGAGCTCCACACCTGAAAATATGATGAATGTGAATCCATCCTGCTCAAAGCTGCGCTGACATTCTTCTGTCTGTTGTGAGCCAGTTAGCATTGAAGCTAGCGTGTTAGCTGATGAAGTGTCGCTCCTCGTTGCGTTTTGCTGTTGCTACAGCCACTAATGAGACACAGACACACTTGTCTTTCAACACTGTAAAATACCTTTTCCTCCCAGTCACTGTCACCTATGTTTTAAGTAGCTACTTACTGGAAGTTAATAGTTTGTGCTGCAGCTCACTCCCACCCAGCGGCTCCGCCTGTGACTCCGGTGCTTTGTTGTTCCTTGTAAACATTGGACTAAACCATTTGCCAACAGAGAAGGGGGGGGGGCAAAATTTCCTTTTTTTTCTTAGAATAATGGCGGATTTCTCTCTTTTTTTGCCTTTTTATATTTATATTGTTTAAAGACACGGTTTCCTTTATTGAATTATTGGGGGGGACAGATCTATATTTCCCCAAGATTGGGGGGGTCCGGACCCCCCCGACCCCCCCAGGATCTACGCCTATGGGTACATGGTCAACACATGTTCTGACCATATGGGACTAGTCCTCTCATCATAATATAAATGTCACCTAATCATTTAGTAGCTACTAACAAGTCAGTCGAGTAAAATCAGATTTATTTAAAAAGCACATTTAAAATAGCAGTTGTTACCAAAGTGCTTAAGAATAAGAGTTAAAAAGCATTAAACATAAAAACACAAAAAAACAATGAAATAGTAAACTAAATCAGAATGTGTTAAACATCAGTGAAAACAGGTGTGTTTTTAGGATATACTGTACTTATAAACAGGAAGTGATGTAGTCCATCTAACGTTGAGGGGCAGATTGTTCCAAAGTTTAAGGCCCATGACTGAAAAAGCCTGATCTCCTTTGAGAGTCAATCTGGATTTTGGTACAACCTAAAGCAGCTGGTCAGATGATCTCCGCGTCCAAGAAGGAACATAAGGTTGAAGCAAGCCAGTTGTGAGGATGCAAGGCCATTAATGCGCTGACACGCACAGGGAGCCAGTGAAGGGAGGACAAAACTGGTGAAATATGATCAAACCTATTATGAGCTTCTGTCAATAGCTGCAGCATTTTGGAGGAGTTGGAGACATGAAAGGGAGACCTGACTAACCCAACATAAAGCACATCTGTGTGTGTGGCAGGGAGGGGGTGTGTCAGTGTGAGGGTTCAACATGAGGGAAGAGGCTGCTTTTAGGTTTTTAGCT
>JBBPBX010016004.1:0-48714 GCA_038048925.1 Garcialebias charrua | reverse complement strand
CAGTACCGCTAATAACTAATTATCTATCAGTAAAAACGAAAAAAACTTATTTACGAGCTCTTAAATCAACCGGACGACTGCTAACAGACCATATCCTGTCAGCGCCGGATGTGGTCCGTGACAAAAAAGCGTCCCCCTCAGTCTCTTGGCTAGAGAGAGCGCTCTCTCTATAGCAGTTAGCAGCCAGTGTGTTACTCTGCAGCCTTATTGCTTGTTTTCGAAGAGTCAGACGAAGAGTTTTTAACATGGAGGGTGAACTTATGGATGTTTCTCAGCGGCCTACGCGACGCGTCAGCGCCTCATTTGCCCTCTTCAAAATGGCGACGGCCACAGAAGCAAAGGACTTTACAACAAAACACGGTAAAAACAATTATTTCTTTGCTGAGAAAAAATATATTTCTTAGCTGACTTTATAGCACAAGGTTTTTCTGAGCTTAACCGTTTCACGAAATGGTCAAATCTGCTGGATTAAAAAAAGTAGTTCGCCATTTGCCCTGTTCAAAATGGCGGCCGCGACGGCCACAGAAGCATAGGACCTTACAACAAAACACGGTAAAAAACAATTATTTCTTTGCTGAGAAAAATATATTTCTTAGCTGACTTTATAGCACAAGGTTTTTCTGAGCTTGACAGTTTCACGAAATGGTCAAATCTGCTGGATTTAAAAAAGTAGTTCGCCATTTGCACGTTAGCGCATTAGCATTAGCGTCCGCTAGCGTTGCTAATACATAAGCGCTTTTGAAATTGCGGACCTAAATAAATTAATAAGTGCTTTAGAAATAGCGAAACTAATTTTGGGATTAGCGCTGCCCAGCACTGGCTATTTTGATGGAATGTCCGATATTTAACTTCATCGCTAATATCGGCCGATACCATGTCGATAATATCGTGCATCCCTATTATTCACCCTTCATATTTGTGATGACATTGAGATTTCAAGCTTGACCTTCAATGTAAACAGCTGCCAAAGATTTCAAATTATTGCCACGAGTACATGAAACAAACACGTTGCACTGATTTTAATCGTGTGCATCAAAACTCAAATAAAGTCAAAAGTTGGTAAAAAGTGACATCACAAGCCGTAAAACCTTTAAAAACCACGTTAAGGGTTTTGTGTTTTGTTTCAGACTTCTTGTGGAACGTCTCTCTCTACATGTTGATGAACAGGCGTTCAGGTCTTACCTGCTGTCGTGGTGCCGCTCTTTATCTTTAGACTTCTTCTTCTTGCTCTGTCGTGGTGCCGCTCTTTATCTTTAGACTTCTTCTTCTTGCTCTTTTTGTGTTTTTTAGAGCGGTACGTGTCAGAGCTGTCCTCTCTCTCTCTTTTCACGTGCTCAGCAGCGCTCTGATCAGACTTCCTAAAACAAGAGTCAGTGTTGGAGGGGCGTGCTCGGGGAGGCGAGAACTTGGACTTGTTGGTTTCTAGATGTGCAGCAGGGGAAGAACTCCTCTCTTTGGAGCGGTAACGGTCTTTCTCCCAGGAGTTCCTTCGCTCCTTCACTGTCCGTGAGCCTCGACTGTCCTGCTGCCACCTCCAACCGCTGTGAGACTCGTCACGGTGGGGGTATCCCCTCCGCTCGTGGCCCCCATCGAACCGCTGGTGGCTGTAATAGTGGGAGCGCCTGTCGCGGTCGTGGTCCCAGTAGTGCCGATGATGATGATCCCAGTCCCTGTATCTACGTTGAGGCAGACGATCCCTGTGCGAGCGGTGGTGGTCTCTGTGGTCTCGTCTGTAGCGACAGCGGTCACTGTGGCTGTCTTGTGTTGGACTCCTGTCCCTGTAGTGTCTCTCTCTGTGTCTGCTGTGGTCAGAGCCCAGCCGGACTCGCTCCCTGTCTGGAGAGGACTGCCGTTCATTCCTTTTAGGACTGGGTTTGGATTGGAACTGACACTTATATTCCAGTTGTCCCTCAGTTCCTGCTGATGGACCTTTGGTCTGTAAATTCACTTCATCTTCATTTTTGCTAACCTTCTGAGGAGCAGCTACTCCGCTGGCACATTGGCAGCTTTCTGGCTCCGAGGATAAGGCCGTGAGGATCCCAGGACGCTCTGGGAGAGCAGACTCTTTCAGAGCAGCAGAGTGGGTCTCTGTGGTCAAAGCTGACGGTGGAGTGCTAACAGTGGACGACGTGTGGAGAGGCAGGGGTCCAGACAGCGTTTTAGCCCTTGTGTCTGCAAGGAAGTGCTCGCTGTCACTGGCAGCAGAATGAAAGCTCTGAGAGGAACTGGCTTGGGATGAGGCCCGCTCTGGCGTCTCTTTGCTGGAAACAAAAACAAAACAAACGGTGTTTTAGTTAATCTAAAATTGAAGATATTTGACCAACTTCATGTTAATGACAGCATGGTGACTGTACTTTGGTTGACAATGACCACTGCCGAGTCCGTTAGCAACAGCGATCCCAGAGGACGAGCTGCTCTGATTACTGACAGACACCTGACGAGCACAAACAAACATCATTAATATGGTTCATAAACTACAATAACACAGAATCATGTATATGCTGTAAAGATACTAAGCAGTGGTGTAGTCTACATTTTTGTAGTGGGTATACTGTGCTTAGAAACCAAAGTACAGTACACTGGTGAGTACAATGTAATCATCAATATATTTCGATTTTTAGGCGTATTGAACATTTCCAATTTTTTCTTATGTTTATATATGAATAAATGAACAACAAACATTGTACAACATTTGGCTTTGTATTAAAATCATGTTAGAGAATTTATGCAACAGTATCAAAGCACAGCGTTACATACCGTTAGATTGTTTCGGAAGCGTTCAACTGCCGTTTAACGTATCAATGACACATGTCTAATGATAAGTCATGTGTCATTGGGCACTTTTAAGTGGGTATACTGAAATTCTTAAGCTTTTCTAGTGGGTATACTCCATATGCCTGAGTATCACATAGACTACACCACTGATACTAAGTACAAATACCTTCTCAGGAGTGCTGTGTCGATTCACTTCATGGTGTTCATGCCCGTTCGGGGTGGATTTAGAGTCTCCGCAGGTTGGTCCGTTTAACTTATGACCATTTTGGTGCACTTCTGGTTCACTGCTTGTGTTTTGAGGCGAACCAGCACAGACATCAGCCAGGACATTATTTTCTTTAGTCTGAGACTTGGACAAGCAGCCGTTATCGAGAGCGCCACCGTTTTCCTGATCCGACTCTTCAGAAGACTCCTGGCTGTACGGTACCAGGAAAGACGCTCCGTTCCCTGCAGCATGATCCCCGTTGCTGCAAGATGTGCCGTTAACATGTGGAACAGAGTGAGCGTCTGAGGTAGACTGTGAGGAAGAGGAGGAGCTGCTCGCAGAGGACGGCTGGCTGTAAGAGGACGAAGAGGCTGGTCGGTTCTGTTTGCCTTGTCCAATGAAAAATGAAAGCTTTTGTCGTTTGTCTTGGTCCGGGATCGTCGTGGGTCGGCTGATCGAGTGAGAGATGGAGGAAGAAGCCGGTCCGTTGCCAGGTTTTCCAGCTGCGCTGCTGCTGGTGCTGGCTTTGGAACTGGTGGGAAAGTCCTTCAGAGATCCATTCCCATTAACGTGTGGAGCGCTCTGAGGAAACACAAACATATGTCCAAGAGTCAAAGAAAACTGCTAGCATGTTGTAAAAACTGTTTCCAGACCAAGGTGGACATCTCTGGCATTACCTTGGTCATATGTGGTGGTAACTGTGGACCTATGAAGCCAGTACTGTTGTGGTTGGAGGTGGTGTGGATGCGCGGCGTCACCACAGGCCGTGGAGACGACTGACCGGAGATGCTGGGGTTGTTGTGACTGAAGTAGTTGTAGTTCCCAGTTTTCTTCACATCAGATGATCTGCTGGCACCACAGAATGAACTTTAGCAATTTCTTGGAAAAGTCAATTTGGGGGATTTTTTTATATTTTTAATCCCAACATGTGAAAAACTATTCCGTTTGAAAAAGAAAACACTGAACTTTGTTTATTTTACATTAGCGTCCAAATCAGTTCTATTTCGTGTAAGCTACACCCTGTAAAGGCTGTCGCTATTTGGGTTACCCGCGCGCAGCGCGCCAAAACACTGAAAACTTCTAATCCACGCCCACCTGCTGTGGGCCCCACCCGGTCTGCTATAAAACCGCATCTGGACCGGAGTTCGGCTCCCTCCTGATTTTCTTCAGCCAACGCTAAGAACACGACTTAACTTCTACTATGACTTCAACTAAGAAGACCATCCAGCTTTGCCCCGCGTGCCAGATGGGCACGCGGAGTGCCCATCTGCTGTCAACAACATCTCCTGTCAACAAACCCGCACGCTATTTGCGAAGGTTGTCTTGGAGCGGTCCACGCTCGACAAGCCTTGGACCCGCGTTTCTCCTGCGTAGCCTGCAATTTTTTATCGGCTGAGGAGAAACAGCGCCGGTTCAAGCTCTTTTCCTCCGAGGAGGTCGAGTCTCAACCGAGGGGGGACGGTTCGCTTGAGGATTTTTTGGATTCGCTGCTCGCGAACACGTCCCCTCCGACACGGAGACAGCTAGCAGCCTTGAACCGACCTGCCTTTTTGGCGGTTCGGAACCGGCATCACCTTTTCATGCTGGAGCTGAAAGAGCTAGCAGTCGTGTTCCGACCTGTCTTTTTGGAGGTGCAGAGACAACACGGTCTTCTCACCATTAAGCTGAAACAACTAGCGGCCGTGGTCCAGCCTGCCTGTCAGGAGGTCTGGACCCGGTACCGCCTCCACGCTCTGAAGCTGAATCGACGAGCAGCCGAGCATTATCTTCAGAAGTCTTGGAGCGGCGCAGCCTTCAATGCCCCCCACCCCCACCCCACCCCGAGCACCCAGGGGTCATCCACCACTCTGCTCCACGTCCTGCCGGAGATAATCAGGTCAGCGAGAGCCTGCGGTCTGGAGGTCCCCGAAGGAACGACTTAGGCCACATCGACCCTGTTGGCGGGAAGGTTTGCCGCCCAACACAGCAGACAACCGGACCCAGTCTGGCCTTGTTTCCCGGCCGTGTCCGCCCTACTTCGGAGCTCAACCAACGACCCCCTGAAGCTGAGGGTCCTGGTCACCTCCTACGCGACCATCACAAAGTTACAAGGGCCAAAGGACCAGGGTTTCCCCACCGTTCCCCCACTAGAGCCCAGCTAGTTGGCCGTCTTCGGGTTGAGAGCGGCGAAACATGTCTGCAAACGCATCACTCCAACATCCCTCAGTGATCAACTCACCGCTAAGCTGACAGGCAAAATACATCAGTGTTCGTCCCAGGTGGGTGCGGCGACCAACAACATCATGCTGTTAGCCCTTAGCATCGCTAAGGAGGCAAAAGAACTGTCCTCAACACAACCGGACAAAATCGGCACAGCAACGGACACAATCACTAATCTCTGTGCAGCGCTCGCGACGTGCTCCACCCGCATCTCGTCCTAGGCAACGCTGTTACAGAGACAGATGTGGCTGAATTTGTCCCCATCAATCCCAGAGGACGTTAAAAAGGAACTCCTCAAAGGTCCAGTGTCTCCAGAGGGACTTTTCGGCCCCCATTTCCAGTCGGTTTTCAACCAGCTGCAGTCCTCATCAGAAACCCTCGAGCAAGTGCGTGAACACGTCGTCCTCCCTCGAGCAGACCCCCGTGCTGCCCTGACAGCTGTTCGCTGGCAGGATCAAAGCAGGTCCTACCGCCAGCAACAGAGACGCACAACCGCAGCTGCAACCTTTCACGCACCTCCTCCATCAGCCTCATCCAATGGACACACGTCCCAGGTGTTCCAGAGACCCGGGACTTTCCGAGGCAAAGACCGGCAGCAGACCTCATGGTTGAACCAGACATAGGACACGAGGAGAAGACAGTTTAAAAAATGACGGTTTGTTGGGGATGTGTTTAATAAAATGAGCAGTGTTTTTGAAGAGAAAAATTAAAAAACTGTCTCAAAAAGAGGAGTTTTTCATTCAGACATGTTAAATTCATCTCTCCCGTTTTCTGTAAACACATCTCCCACAATGAATGAGAAAGTTGACCTGAGACAACTTTTCAAAGGTGAGCAAACAGAAAGCTGTGCTGCTACGCGCAACGAACTCGACATGAACCCAACAGCCCCACCTCCCCGCATGTCAGGGGAGACGAGCACTGACAACTGTCAGAGGACACAGAGTGTTAAGATGTTTGACAATGGGACATCGTACCGACAGAGGTTTTTTGGTCTTCACACACTCACTCAGCTACATTTCGTGAACCTGCATTTAAAGCAAGAGCTTTATGCGGGGGTTTCTTGTCCCTCCCTCCTGTCAGTCAGACTGAAACAAGCACTGACAGTGAACTGCCACGAAAGAGGCGTTTGTTTTGTCCACCTGCTAGCACCGGTTCCTCTTCACAACCTGGCACAGTCAGGGAACACTGTAAGAACCGTGACGTAGGAGCTGATAAACTGCACTTTTCATGCCAGCCTCCCATGGGTCAATTCGGGCACAGTCCACTTGACGGCGGTAGAGGCTCATTTATTATCACTCACGGGTCAAATCTCTCTCTCTCTCTCTCGCTCTCTCTCTCTCGCTCTCTCTCGCTCTCTCTCTCTCTCACAGAGTGGCAACAAACTTGCACTTTAAACAAGTGGCTAAATCGTTTAATCCGCAGAGATTACACCCTGCAGTTTGCAAAAACACCACCAAAAATCAACGGAGTGTTAGAAACAAAGTTAACATCTCCAGAACAAGGTGTAACCCTTCAATCAGAATTGAAGAGGCTCCTAGAAAAAGACGTAATCTCCAGAGTTCCTGAGGGGGAGGAGAAAACCGGTTTTTACTTCCGGTACTTCCTGGTTCCAAAGAAGTCGGGGGGCTCAGACCGATCCTGGATCTGTCAGCCTTCAACAAATTCATCATGGAACACCCTTTTCACATGCTGACTGTGAAACACGCGCTCGAATATGTGACGCAAAAGGAATGGTTTGAGTCAATAGACCTGAAGGATGCATATTTTCACACAGGAAGTTTATCCGTTTTTCCTTTCAAGGGGCCTGTTCTCAATACAACCGCCTACCCTTCGGGTATGCACTAGCTCCACACACATTTTCAAATGCATGGAAGCAGCCTTTCAACCACTTCAAACGAGAGGTATGAGGATCCTGTTTTATCTGGAGGATTTTCTACTGTTATCTCGGTCCAGAAAAGAGGCAGAGACACAAACGGTTGTTCTAGTGAAACATCTGTCTCATCTGGGATTCACCATAAACTAGGAAAAGAGTTCAGTAACTCCGTACCAACAAATCATTTTCTAGGAGTGAATCTAAATTCAATGAACAAGACAGCTGTTCTGTCAGATCAGAGAAAGGAATCTCTGACGTCACTGTTCCAGCTTGTCTGACCTCGTAAGACAGAAACATCACTAACAATCATGAGATTGTTAGGAATGATGTCTGCTGAGTATGTGGTCGTGGTTATTGTTTATGCGCCTCTTGCAAAGATGGTTCAATCGACTGAAAATCGACCCTGTACGTCACAAAATCCCTTGAACTTGTCAGAAGGAGTTCCCCTGGGCTAAGTGACGTCATTCACGTCGGTGTTCACAGACGCGTCCCTCTCCGGCTGGGGAGGGACTTGTCTGTCACAAACAGTAGGAGGGGTGTGACCGGCCGGCACATTTCTTCACATAAACGTACTGGAACTCCTCACAGTACAGAAAGTCCTCAGACACTTTGCCCCACTGGTCCAGGACCATCACGCAATGGTCCACATGGACAACAGAACCACAGCAGCGTATATAAATCGCCAAGGGGGCGTGCGCTCAGCCCAGCTACTGAACACAGCCAGGAAACTGCTCTGTTTGACGCGTGCGCACTTAAAATCGATCAAAGATGTTTACATCCCTGGCGTTCTAAACAAAGGAGCAGATATTATGTCGAGAGGAGGTCCTCTGGACAGGGATTGGTCTTTCCACCCAGATCTAATCTCACAAATCAGGAGCAGGTTTGGAAGAGCAGAAGTGGACCTGATGGCCACTCAAGAGAACTCTCAGTGTCCTCTGTTTTTCTCTCTAAATCCACGAGACGCTCCCCCACTAGGGGTTAACACATTCGCGCACAAACCTTGGCCCAAAACACTAATTTATGCCTTCCTCCCAGTTCCTCTGTTAGCAGCACTGCTGGAGAGGGTGAGAGAGGAGAAACGCCCCGTGGTTCCCGGTTCTGCAACAGCTGAAGAGTCGATCATGGAAGCTGCCATGGAGAGACGATGCGCTCCTGCAGGCGGGGGAGCAATCAGGAGTTTTCCTATAATAAGTCAACACCTGTGGGTTTGGTCGCCGAACGAGAGCGCTTAGAAAATTTTGTTTTTTCTAAAGACGTAATATGCACCATCCAGGGAGCACGCGCAAAATCCACTACAGCTGTTTACGCTTCTAAATGGGCTGCTTTTCAGCGATGGTGCCTAGAAAAGGAGGTGGATCCAATTTCATGTCCGCTGGGCTGCATTCTATCCTACCTGCAACTGCTGTTGGACAGAAATTTAGCTTTCAGCACGATTAAAACTTATGCTGCAGCGATCTCCTCCTGTCATGAAGGTTTCAATGATAGAACAGTTTTCAATCACCCTTTAACAAAACGGTTTATGAAAGGCGCGCACCGACTTAGACCAGTGACACGCGCTCTGACCCCACAATGGGATCTAGCAAGCGGCCTTAGTGCAATGACTAAAGATCCGTTTGAGCCTTTGGTCAGATACCTTTGAAGTATTTGTCATTTAAAACAGCCTTGTTGTTAGCTCTGACGTCAGCTAAAAGAGTGAGCGACTTGTCAGGTCTGTCCGTTGCTCCTTCTTGTCTCAAAATTCAAGGAGATGGAAGTTCAGCTGAACTCCGGCCAAATCCTGCTTTTATACACAAAAGCATAACAAGTTTGTTCAGGTCCAGAGTCAGGTCCAGAGTCATTACGCTGGACAGGTTCTGTCCTCCTCCCCACAAAAATACAGAGGAGGAACATTTGCACCTGCTCTGCCCAGTACGCACGCTCAGGAGTTATGTGGCATGCACAACCACGGTGCGTAAATCCGATCAGTTGTTTGTACACTTCAGGGAACGATCACAAGGTCATCCTTTATCTTCCCAACGTTTGTAACACTGGTTATGTGAAACTATTTTACATGCCTACAGTTCTTCTGGCCTCCAACCTCCTGAAGGTCTCAGGGCTCATTCCACCAGAGGGATTTCAACCTCCACAGCTCTGCATAGAGGAGTCTCTGTGTAGGACATCTGCTCTGCGGCTTCGTGGTTATCACCGACCCCCTTCATCAGTTTTTATTTACGAGATGTCTCTAGCTCGTCACTGACACATTCAGTTCTCAGAGTTATGGCAGAGTGATTGTTTTTTCAGTCAAACAACTGTAAAAAATCAAATCAAATAAGGAAAAACAACAATAAAACAATTACTGTATTGACAAAACAACACAGCCTTGTTTCTGTCTTTATTTGATGGACGCTGTTTTTGTATAAATATTCCTTCAAACAGGAAAAATCCTTTCTCCTTCATTGGAAATGTTTCCTTTCCCATTTCCCCTTTGCCGGATATGAATAAACATTCATTCAGCTAAGATCAGGCACAGAGGTTTGCACGCCTGCAACTCAGTACGCACCTGTTGCATGGATCAATGGTGCATAATTACGCTTGAATTAGGTTTAGGTGGATGTCAGAGTGTTGTTATGGTCCTTGGTCAGACCCAGTGAGGCATGGACCATATCCTGCTCCACCCTTTAAACCCAAATAGTGACAGCCTTTAAAGGGCGTAGCTTACACGAAATAGAACGTTGGTTACGTATTGTAACCCCAGATTCTATGAATGTAAGCATAGCCCTTTAAAACCTGGGCCTCACTGGCTCTCAAATGGCTGAAGAAAAGAATATGCCTTTGGGAGCCAAACTCCGGTCCAGATGCGGTTTTATAGTGGACCGGGTGGGGCCCACAGCAGGTGGGCATGGACTAGAAGTTTTCAGTGTTTGGCGCTCTGCGCGCGGGTAACCCAAATAGCAACAGCCTTTAAAGGGCTACGCTTACACTCATAGAATCTGGGGTTACAATACATAACCAACGTTTTCCATATTGTGTTGATGCTGCATTACAAAATTATAAAATTTAAAAAACAACTCACGACAACTACCGAGAGATTAAAGACAGACGTGTTGGTCACTGGCTCAAGATGAGTCTGTGATGGAGTTAAACTCAAAGCAGTCTGCTCCTAAGATTAATAATGTTAAATTATTATTTTTATGTATAAATGTTTCTGTTCAGTGCCCTGACATGACTTCTGTTGTGAGTTGGCTCTATATAAATAAACTGAATTGAATTGAACTTTGTGAAATTATGTTTTGGTTTTAGTTAAATAGTCAGAGAAAATGACAGAATACATAACATGGATCTATCATGCAATTTCTTCAGTCTATTAATGAACAATTATTTTATAGAGAATGTACCAAACACTTAAAAAAATATAGACTACCCAAATTCTACATTAACACATTTTTAGAGGTCAAAGAATAAAATGCTGCGTTTATGTTTGAATTTTGGTTCGATTTTTGTGATCAACTCCAACTTCTACTTTTAACTCGTTTTAAACTCCACAGTTTTAACATTTAAAAAGGGTTTTGTACTATTTTCAACAACAAAAAATGGACTTTAATTCTGCACAACCTTTCTACTTTTTGGAAAAGGGAACATATTTATACACCAAGATCCAATCAATATATAAATATATATAAAAAACCCACGTTGCTGAATGATGGCTGACTCACTTGATGTAGAACAGAACATAAGCCTGTTGGTTGAGGACAGAGCGGATGTCGCTCACAGACACAGAGGAGTCGTTCATCTGATACCACTGACCGTTGCTAGCCTGCGAGGCACAAAAAGTCACTTCCGATTTCAGTTTACAAGTCATGAAAGCCATTAAAGTACAGTATAAAGAACATTGTTTTAAAATATACTGACATGTAAACTTGTTTATGAAAAATATATATTGTAACAATGACACAAAGAACTATACACCAGGTTTAGATGATGGTGGATGAGACGCTAACGTACACGTAAAGTTTTATGATCACAATGACATGACACAGACAAATATGCAACTATCACATTCTACAGTATTTTCTGTCGTACACGTCGCATCAGCCCAAAAATGTCTAATAAAGTGGAAAAAACATGAATAAGTTGCTTCGCCGTATAAGTCGCATCTATTATGCGTCACTGCTGATCACCCGGAAACGTGGGCCGGTGTTGTGCCAGAAATCGTTTGGCTGCCAAATGGTGGCTGCGGGAGCATGCACGGGAGGACTTTAACAAGAATTTAACAAGATTAACACTTAAAAACAATTATTTGTTTGTGCAAAATTATAGCAAAGGTGTGTCTCAGTTGAACTTTTATTTATAAATGCACTTTGACAGTCAAATTAGCTGCATTTCAAAAATTGATTCATGGCTGCGGGAGAGTAGAGGGATGACTCGCTGTGCATTTCTTCAAAATTTACCAAGATTACCACCTCAAAACAATTACCGGTACTGTATTTGTCTGCTCAAAATTATAGTAAAGATGTGCTTCAGTTAAACTTTTCCTTAATAAATTAACTTTAACGGTCAAATCAGCTGCATTTCACCTGGGCGGCGTGGTGAAATGCAGATTTGACGTTTGCTCCGGAGACGAAAGTGGCTTTGTATGGCAAGCCAAGTGTCTCATTAATAGCCACTTTTACCTATTAACAAGACATTTGGATTGCCATATTACTTGAGGTCCCTCTAGCGGCTGAAAATGTTAATGTTCAATATTAATCACTTCAGTGTGTAAGTCGCTGAACTTTCAAATTCATGCAAAACGGTGCAACTTCTTTAAAAATACGGTAATTGTTTTCTAATATATTGTGAAGCTGTCATGTAGATTAAGCTTAAATTTATTCTGGTCATGCAACTTCTTGTGTGTGTTAGCACCTTTATGTTGAGTCTGTTAAAAGATTTTTCACTTAATCTCAGCTGAATTATTTGTTTTTAGATAAAGTATTAAGACAAATGTGTGTGTGTCTCCTCAGCTGCAACATCCTGATGGATCAGTGGTGATTTGTAGCACTGCCAACACCTTAATATAGCAGAAGTAGTGTCCAGCATGGCAGCTGAATCCAGAGTGGACCAGAACAGCATACAGCCCGTAGATCTGGGCTTCTCCTTGACACTGAGACATGAAGGACCGCAGGTCCAGGTTTTCTGAATATTTAACATCCTGGTGAACACAAAACCATATTTGTCAAATACAAATGGAGATGTGCAGCTCTATAAAGTGATTGTATCTGTGTGACTGTACCTTGGTGATTTTTCCTCCTGTGAAGTTTGCAAATCGTTTTAGTGAGAGGGTGAGCACGTTGGGGCTGCGGTGAATTGTGAACCTCTTTGAGGCTGTGACCATCTTTTTGCACCTGAGGAAGACAAAAGTTCAAATAATTAGTAAGCAGGGTGACACAGAAAGTTTAAAAAACTGGCTCATGTTTGTTGTTTTGGTGAGTTACTTGGTGCACTTGTAGGCATTTTCACCATCCAGCTGTTCTGCTTTCACAAACTGCTCCAGAGCTTTAGAGACACTAGGAGCTGTCTGCATACACACACATAATATTAATAATACATTTAGGAGGTTTTTATTATTTTTAGAAGCTTTGGTAAAGTCTTAAACATTAATACATCTGTAGAAAAAGTGAACAAGTCAGAAATGATAAAGAATAAAAGGATAATGACCTTAATTTCCAAAGTGATATCCAGAAAAGGATCAAATGTATCTGAGACTGATTTACAGTTTAAACATTTCACTGAAAAAGAAGTCACAAAAGACGTTAAGATGATAGTTAGTTGATGTTAATTCAAAACATTGTGAAACATAAAACCACGACTTTGTGTAAGAGCAACAATTCAACTCACCTCTGGACCGAAGATAACCACCAAATACTTGATGGATGAAGGTGGTTGCCTGCGTCTGTCTGTCCAACCTGTCAGAAAAACAGCGATGACAGGATTCAATATGGACAACAACGTAAATATAAAATTAAATCTGTTTAAACCTACATGTCTTAAGTATTGTGAACTGTAGTTACAAAATATAGCTCAAAACAACTGGCGTGAGAAAGGCAGCAAGCTGAAACAATTATTTATAAACCATAAAAATCAACTGTACTCAAACAGAAACACAATAATACCATTCTATTTCGTGTGAGCTATGCCCTTTAAAGGCTGTTGCTACTTGGGTTTACCTGCGCGCAGCGCGTCGAACACTGAAAACTTCTAGTCCACGCCCACCTGCTGTGCACCCCCCCCCCGGTCCGCTATAAACCGCGTCTGGACCAGAGCTCGACTCCCGTTTTTCTTCAGCCAACGCTAAGAACACAAGATGACTTCTACAATGACTTCAACTAAGAAGACCATCCATCTGTGCGCCATGTGCCAGACGGGCTATTTCCGGTCTACGGACCTGCACGCTTTCTGCGAAAGCTGTCTGGGAGCGGACCACGCTTGACAAGCTCTGGATCCACTCTCCTCCTGCCCAGCCTGTAAAAAAATTTCAGCTGAGGAGAAGCAGCGCCGGTTTGAGCTCTTTTCCTCCAAGGACGACGAGTTTCAACCAAGGGGGTACTGTTCGTTCCGACAATTTTTTTGACTCGCTGGAAACGCAGTTCAAGTTCAAAGTTCCTTTATAATCCCCGAGGGGCAATTAGTTTTGCAGTCAATAGGTGTGTACAGATTCATACATATGCACTTGCACACACATACACATATAAACACAAGACAATAAAACATTAAAGTAACAGTGTTAAAATTAGTGTGCATTGAGGAACCTGATTGCTACAGGGATAAATGAGTTTTTAAATCTGCTCTACATTTGGGTTGTAGAAACCTGCGTCCAGATGGAAGCAGCCTGAACTCGTCATGGAGTGGGTGATCAGGGTTTGCCAGAATCTGCCTGGCCTTGTTCACTGACCTCACCTTGTGTAGGTCTGCAAGGTTCTTTAGGTCTATGCCAGCAGTTTTGCTGCACATCTTGACAATCCCCGAGAGTTTGCTCCTGTTCTTGCAGGTCAAAAGTCCAAACCAACAGATGAAGGTAAAGGTTAAAATAGACTCAATAAAACATTCTCATAAAAGTTGAATCAACATTAAAACCACAAAGCTTCCGATAAAAATACATTCTCTGGTGGGCCTTTTTTTTTTACAAAGTGAATTAACATGGAGGTCAAAGGTCAATTTATCATCAAGAACAGTTCCCAGGTATTTATATTATTGCACTATCTCCACAGCTTCACCGTTAATGACCACGGGAGCTGTTACTGAAGAATTTTTCCTAAAATCAATGATCATCTCCTTTGTTTTAGAAACATTTAATTTTAAAAAGGAAGACTCACACCATTCTGTGAAGTCCCCAATCACAGGCCCGGGTCTGGGTCATCACTGACGAACACGTCCACCTCTGAAGCGGAGACAGCTAGCAGCCGTGCCCCATCCTGACTTTTAGGAGGTTTGGAGCCGGTATTGCCTTCCCGCCCTGGAGCAGAAACAGCTAGCAGCCGCGCTCCGACCTGCCTTTTTGGAGGTTCAGAGCCGGCACTGGACGGGAGCTGCGTTACCATCCTGCCCTTTTGGAGGTTTGGACCCGGTACCGCCTTCCCACTCCGAAGCTGAATCAGCGAGCAGCCGCGCTTCATCCTGCCTTTCAGGAGGTTTGAAGCCGGCGCCGCCTTCAATGGTCGCTGCAACCTTTTATGCGGCCCTTCCATCAGCTTCTCCCAGAGGACACACGTCCCAGATGCACCAGAGACCCGGGACTTTTCGAGACAGAGGTCGACAACAGACTTCATGGTCCAACCAGACACAGGACACAAGGAGAAGACAGTTTAAAAAATGACGGTTTGCTGGGGGTGTGTTTGATGAAATGAGCAGTGGTTTTGAAGTAAAAAATAAAAAACCTCTCTCAAAAAGCGAAGTTTTTCATTCAGACATGTTGAATTCATCTCTCCCGTTTTTTGTAAACACATCCCCCACAATTAATGAGAAAGTTGACCTCAGGCAACTTTTCAAAGGTGAGCAAAAAGGGAAACCGTTTTGGTGTAATGATACACAAATAGAAGCCCCTGCTACTGTGTTCAGCGAACCCGGCATGATCCCACCAGCCCCGCCTGTCAGAGGAGACGAGCGCTGACAGCTGTCAGAGGACACAGAGTGGTAAGATGTTTGTCAATGGGATATTGTCCAAATGACAGAGGTTTTTCTGTTCCCACACACTCAGCTAAAATTCATGAACCTGCACTTAAAGCGGGAGTTTTATGCAGGGGTTACTCGTCCTTCCCTCCTGTCAATCTGACAGAAGCGAGCACCGACAGCGAACCAACACGAAAGAGGCGTTTGTTTCGTTCACCTGCCAACGCCGGTTATTTTACACAACCGAGCATAGCCAGGGAACACTGCAAGAACCGTTACGCAGAAGCTGATAAACGGCCCTTTTCACGCCAGCCTCCCATGGGTCAGTATGGGCATTGCCCACTTTATGGCGGTAGAGGCTCATTTATGCTCCCGCACGAGAAAACATTCACGCGCTCCCACTCTCGATGTGCAATGCAACGTGGCAACAAACTTGCTCTTTAAACAAATGGCTAAATCGTTTAATCCACACTCTGCACAGTGTTTCCCCTACCATTATATAGGCGCCCCGCCCCGTCAACAGAACCGAGCGTCCCGCCTACCCAACACTCCAACCATCTGTCGGCACTGACGCAACGCTAAACTAACAGCTAGCAATGCAGGCACACTAGCTGAAAACCTAAAAGCAGCCTCTTCCCTCATGCTGAACCCTTACACGGACACACACACACACACGGACACCCCACCCCCCACACACACTTAGCGCACGGCTCCCGTTTGTCTGTCTCACCCTCACCACCCAAAAAAAAAAAGAACTGTAAAGGCAACACGTGGCTAAGATGTTTGTCTCTCTCCTCTGCCCTGTTCCAAAACTGCGCGCGGCTTTGTCACTGCCCTCCACACACACACACTTAACGCACATCTCACTTTTGCCTGTTTCACCCTCCCAACCCCCCAAAAAAAACTGTACAGGCAACGCATGGCTGAAATGTTTGTCTCCTCTGCCCTGCTCCAAAACTGCGCATGGTTTTGTCTCTGCTCCCCTCCAAATCTGTCAGTATAAGTGTTGCGCAGCTCAGGACATGTCTCTGTCCATTCAGATGAGATGGAGAGGCTGCGCAAGACTGTTGGAGTTAAAGAGTGAAGTTGATGGGCTTAAAAACAGTTTCAATCTGTAGAGGGAAATACGAGATGTGACAGTATTAGAATTATTGAACTTCCTGAGTCGGCAGGTGAATGCTCATCTACGGTGGTGGCTAAAATGATAATGGAAGCCCTAAAACTGGATAAATTGCTGTTGATTGATTAGACACTAGACAGAAGAAGCTCAGATGGAGGATCCAGAGTCATCGTGGCCAGACTTCATTACCATGAAGAACGTGTGGAAATACTATGGTGGGCACGCAGCGGTGACCTGATCCACTTCAAAGAATCATCCATATTTATCACAGCTGACTACACCCCAGGAGTGGCAAGGGCACTTGTGGCGTTCACTGAGGCGAAACGGCTCTAATAGCACTAATAGCATAAAAACAATAAACAATTTTCTATCGAAAAAAATGTATTCTAAAAAGAGGAAGGCCGCGCTTATAGCAGCAGCTTTGTGTACTCCGTCCATCTTTTGGATGGCTGTACGTTAGGGGTGCAGAAAAAAATATATTTTTTTTAAAGACTAGATTCTTAGTCCTGGCGATTCTGAATCGATTCTAAAAGCCCCAAAATCGATTTTAAAACATGTTTAATTTTATTTTTTCCACTCCTACTCCTGAGCGTACTGCATATTACATTTTGTGTCAGTTCGGCCACCGTAGAATTTTGGCCGTGTAGGCCACCGTACAGCAAGCTAGTTAGCCAGCTCCCTTTATCTGAATGGAGCCTGCTAGCATGGAGCAGGAGGACAGCGTGATTCAACCCGCTCCTTCTTCTTTAAAACTAATTTCATATCCTACAACATTCTGGGGGAAGACGGAGCTTAACAAGAGAATGGTTGTTTGCAAGAAGTGTCAAATAAAATTACGGTACAGTATTTTGGAAATACAATAAAATGCGCGGAAGATGAAAGTGAAAGCAGCCAACCAGCAAACTCTGCTGCAAATATTTCTCTCTCCATCTCCTGCTGTATCACAAAGGATTTACGAGCAAACAGCTCAGTGGAAGTTGAGGGGTTTATTTTTATTTTTAATGTGCTGGAAGCAACGTACGTTATTCCTTCATGTAGATAAAACACCACACAGCTCCAGCATGAAACAAGAAAAATGAGGGAGAAGTTCTGATGCAGCTGCAGCTCAAAGGTAACTGTTGTTTTCTCATATTATACTAAAACAAATACAGGTAGACAAGTTGTACAACAAACTATAATGTAATTTGTCTTTTAACAGGTTGGAGCAGGGGTGCTCATACTTTTTCAGCATGCGAGCTACTTATATAACAACCAAGTCAAAATGATCTACCCACTACAAAAATGCAAAACATATACCGTAAACACCGGTGTATAATATGCTCCGGTGTATAATACGCGCTGCCGTGACAGTCTTTTTTATGGCCACTAGATGGCGCCAGGATACGCCTCCAGGTACAGTCTGCAGGTAAACAGACTACAGGGTGCATTAGCGCCCATAGCGGCCGAAACTGGTACTGCACCATTTTTAGGCCAAAATGAAAAAGCGAATCAGAGCCAAAAATGGGTCTAAAAATATGGGAAAAAATCTGTAGATAATACGCTTCGGTGTATAATACGCAGGACATTCAAATGAGCAATAAAAGTGCGTATTATACACCGGTGTTTACGGTAATTATCTTCAAATGTATTAAGGATTCTTTTTATGTAGAATGTATGTTGATGTACCTTGCATAACTGAATAAGCCAATATTGCACAACACATATACTGTAATAAATAATTATTAACATTTTTTGTAATTACCTGAGTTTACTTTGATGACTTGCACTGAATTGAATCAGCCAGGGATGCATAGTTGACAGTACTACTTGACAGTATGCTGACAGCCAGTCTCAAGCACATTTCCAAATGTTCATCAGTCATGGTGGAATGGTATTTAGACTTAAAGGTATTGTGACATGATGTTGGAACTACGCATGAAGTGGCACAACATATATATGTTGTATCATTCAACTATGTTCGTTTTTACAAGCAAAATGATAAATCAATGAAAATTTGTTTCAAAGTGATTTTAAACTTGGCGCTGTGTTTCGTCACGGGAAATCCGGGTACTTCCGCATGCGATATCCTGTGACGTAGGGACATGTAGCAGTCTGCGGCTGCTATTAGAACACAGTTTCATTTTCTTCAAGATCGCCATTTATTTTTTTGGTAAAACTTGAAAATTGCCGGTGCGTTGTGTCGCATTTGGGTGTTCTAATATCGCCAGTGAACAAATGAGCCTTTTCACTTTCCCAAAAGATGAAAAACTTTGTCAAGAATGGACAATGGAAGAGTCCCCCTCGCTCCCTGAACGGTAAGGCTCAAATAAATACTGCTGCAGACCTACCGTATTCGTCGGCGTATAAGTCGCACCGGAGTATAAGTCGCACCAACCTAATTATGCCCAATTAAATGGAAAAATCAACGTATAAGTCGCACCGGCCTATAAGTCGCACCTCACGTGAACTGGTGTTTTGCCCAAAATGGACTGGCTGCCAAATTGTTTGGAAGGACTTTTGACAAGATTATCACATAAAAACTACAGTATTTTGTTTGATGTGTCTTAGTTGAACTTTTCATTAATAAATTAACATTATTTTGGACTGGCTGCCAAATTGTTTGGAAGGACTTTTGACAAGATTATCACATAAAAACTACAGTATTTTGTTTGATGTGTCTTAGTTGAACTTTTCATTAATAAATGAACATAATTTTTGTATATTTTGTGTCTTTCATCATTTATCTTTAAAGATAAACACATAAAAATATATTTTTATTAGCTGACATTACAGTAAAAAACGTGTCTCAGTTTAAAATGATGACAGAAACAGATACTGTATTTATTTTATGGTTTTTATTTATTTATTCAAAACCATTGAAGTCTTCATCTTCTGTGTCACTGCACCATTTTTGGACCAGGCAGATGTCAACAGTGTAGGTACTGTAAAGGGTTTCTTAGCGCCCATAGCGGCCGAAACTGGTACTGCACCATTTTTGGAGTTTTTGACCAAAGTCAAATTATGACCAAAATATTGGAAAAATCGACGTATAAGTCGCACCGGCCTATAAGTCGCAGGGCTTAGAAATGTAGGCAAAAAGGTGCGACTTATACGCCGGAGAATACGGTACATTATAACCAGCTGTTTCTTGTTCATCACTCGGAACTAACTTTGGCTTCCCAAACTTAAGCCAAATCGCTCAAATCTTCACTTAAATTGCTTAATTCTTCAGTTTCTATATTCTCTGCTATTGTTATTTACAATGTGTGTTCAATACATTGCGTCATAAAAATGCGTCGGCGTTTGACCCCTCCTTTCTCCACCCGCACTGCAGAGTTACGTCATGAAAACTATTTTATTAAAAAATACTTTTATATATTATTTGAAGAATTTGTGTACAAAAAAATCAAAGCTGAGTAGCTCCTCTTTCTAAAGATGTACTGTATATGTTTTAGCATCATGTCACAATACCTTTAATGATTTTCATGTAGGAAAAGGCTGACTCACACAAATAAGTGTAGCCGAATAATGCAGTCAAGGAGGTAGCACATTTCCTCATGTTGGGGTACTTTACCTCTGTGAGTAAGTTCCAGAACTGTCCATGAGCTCTCGACTTCAGCTCAATGTCAGTTTGTAGAGTCAAAATCTCATCTTCCACTCCAGAAGTGTTCAAGTGAAGCAGTGCTGCAATGTTTGATGCGAGTGAATCAACCTCAGCATCTTCCTGAAAAGGATAGCACATGAATGTAGCAACTGGCTAGAGCAAAGAAAAGTCTTGAAAGCGTTTGTCAAACTCTGACAGACAATCGTTCATCTGTTCCATGTAGCGTGCACTGTCAATTTGCTCACGGGCCTTCCCTTATGTCTCCAGCTCTGACGCCAGGTTCTGAAAATGTGCCAAATCATGGTGCTTTAGCTTTGAGGTTAAATGTTGCATCTTTTGTTTGAAAGCGTTAACTGAGCTAATCATTTTGTTCACTGTTTTGTCTTTTCCTTGCAGCTCTAGATTAAGGTCATTCAACAAGTTTGTCAGATCAGTTAAAAGTCTAACAGCCATTGATCATCATTTAGTTGTGTGTATTCTGCATGTCCAAATACACGGAAAAACTATTTAATCTCCGAACAGAGTTCTAGAAATCTTTGGAGGAATTTACCATGACTAAGCCATCTCACATCAGTATGTAGCAACAACTCAGAGTGGTCGCAGTCAGCCTTCTCCAGATGTGCATGGGATAACCGTCTTTGAAGAGATCTGGCTCGAATAGAACAGGCTATCTTTTTTTGCCACATACATGATCTCTTTCATGTTGAGCATTTTAGCGCATAACGCTTGTTGGTGGATTATGCAATGGTAAGTCAAAAAGTCTGGGAACACATCATCCTGCCTACACTTGGCAATAAATCCATTCACACGCCCAACCATTGCAGGTGCTCCATCTGTGGTGATGGACACCAATTTGTACACTGGGAGCTGAGTTTTCTCAAAGTTTTTAAACGTCTGAAATATGTCCTCTCCTCGCGTCCGTTCTTTCATGGGAAGTACCGTACTTTTCGGGGTAAAAGTCGCTTCTGTGTATAAGCCGCTTTGTCCAATTATTGGGAATAATTTGAAAAAAATCCATAAATACGCCGCTTCGCCATATAAGTCGCATCTATTATGCGTCAGCGCCTCATTTGCCCTGCTGAAAATGGCGGCCACAGAAGCGAGCCAGCACGGAAGGACTTTAAAGTCAAAGTCAACTTTATTGTCAGAACTGCAATATGTACAGGACATACACGAGATTGAAATTGCGTTTCTCTCAGTCCCTCGGTGCAACAGTAACCATCTAAACACTAAACACTAAAACATTTAATAAACATAAGCATAAAATAGTAAAAGTGTAACACTGTCCTGAGTTTTTTCATAGTAGTATAAAAGTATGAAAATTTACACCAACACTGAAACACCAAACACCCCTAAAACACCAAACACCCAATGAACATAAGCATAAAATGAAATAATAAAAGTGTAATACTGTCCTGAGTTTTTGCATAGTAGTATAAAAAGTATATCTATAAAATAAACTGAAGGTTCTAGCATTGACATTTGCAAAGAGTGGCACAGCAGCATATGAGTTAATGTACACAGTATATGTATGAGGTAGTTGATGTTGGTATAGAGGCAAAGTGGCATATGCAGTAAGGCACATAAGGCACATTTGGCATCCTTAGATAAGGCTAGTCAGAGAATACTGTATATGTATCAGCAGTAGTGTAGATATAAAAGTAGTGTAAATGTAAACAGTAGTAATAAATGTAAAACAGTAGTAATAAATGTAAACCGTATTAATAAATGTAAACAGTGAATGTAAACAGTAGTATGACTATAGGCAGTAATGTAATACAAACATTAGTGCAAATATGAGAAGTAGTGCAAACTGAATGAGCACATGACCGAGAGTTTAGTGAATAACCCGTTTGATGACACAGGGTCCAGTGTTAAAAACTTTGTGTTGTGTGGTAATGTGTGAGAAAGTTTTTTGTGTTAAGGCAGTTCAAATGGGAGGGGAGGCAGAGCAGGCAGAGTGTTTAGCATTCTGACTGCCTGATGAACAGAGCTGTCTCAGTCTGCTGGTACGAGCCTGGAGACAAGATTAACACGGTAAAAACAATTGTTTCTTTGCTGAGAAAATTTTATTTCTTAGCTGACATTATAGCACAAGGGTTCCTGAGCTTAACCGTTCATTCTGTAAGCCTAAAAAATATCCGTCGAGTAGTTTATGACTATAAACGGAAATAAAACTGAAGCTAACAAGACGATTCCGTCTCTAAAAACACGAATAAAAAATCGAATTTGATCTCAAATGTCTTATACAGGGCAACAGTTTGTACATTAAACCCCATATAATTACACTCTGTAAGCAGAAAAAAATATCTGCTGAGTGGTTTATGAGCTATATATCTAGGGGAGTGGTGGCGCAAAGGTTAAGAAGGTGAGCTTGTGATCGGAAGGTCGCCGGTTCAAGCCCCGGTACCGACAACATCAAAGATGTGGGTGGGATAAGTGAAGCGGTCACACTTGTATCCACCCTCATCTGCCCCACTCTGGGCCCTTGAGCAAGGCCCTTAACCCCCACCATCTGCTCCCCCGGGAACCCTAGATATCAGCTCTCTGCTCCACACAGAGGGCTGTGGTTGCTCGGTGGTCTGTGGTTGTGTCAGGAAGGGCATCCGGCGTAAAAACAACTGCCAAATCTTCGTGCGACCAGTTCGCTGTGGCGACCCCTAACGCAGGGAATAAAGCCGAAAGAAGAAAAAAAAAAAATAAATAAATAAATAAATAAATAAAAAAATCTAAATAATAGGTACAGTGTCTGCTTACGATAGCTAACCGCTAATAAAAGATAGTTGTTTTTTTTAAATCTCAAACATCTCATAAAGCTAGTCACTTATAAATGACCACCAAATAATTACGCTCTGTAAGTTTCAAGAAAATCCGCGGTGTGGTTTATGAGTTATCTTGCTAAAAAACACAGCTAACTACACAGCTAATAGCAGCTACCTCCAGAGCAGGAGGCCGGGCAGCGACAAGAGTTAGTCCGAGCAGAGGAGGCTTTTTTCGGACACATGAACTAGAAACGGTCGGTGTACTCTCTGGAAGTGTCCCCCTAGCGGACAAAAGTGGTACTGCACCATTTTTTTTTTCTTCCCAAAATGAAAAACTGTCATATCCGAGTCAAAAATGGGTCTAAAAATATGGGGAAAAAATCCATAAATATATCGCTTAGGCGTATAAGCCGTAGGACGTGCAAATTAGTAAAAAAAAACATGCCTTATACGCCGAAAAGTACGGTATTGTCAATAGCTCCTCTTTTGCAGTAAGATCACTAAACACCATACTAATGAAGATGCACTTCTGGGCTGTGTCACTCACATCTTTAGATTTGTCCAACTGCAGGGAGAAACACTTGCAATCTCAGATGTCCTTCCACATTTGCTGGGTTAAATCCTCAGCCATGGCTTCACAGTGCCGTGTAACTGTATGTCTTGACAGCTGCAGAGCTTTGATTGAAGATAATTTCTCTGCCTTATTTTTAAAGTCTTGGAACAATGAGTCAGCTGCTTCAACGAATGCTTCTTTTACCATCTCTCCGTCTTGGAAGGACTTATTGTTTTTATCAATGGCGTGACTCACCCGGAACGATGCTTCGGTGGCGACTTTCGCTTTTGAAGTTTGGTGAGTGAAAAATGACTGCTGTCCGGACAACTGGGATTTTAGTTCCTCCACCTTTCTCTTTCTCAGCTGGCTTTTCGGTGGGAAGTCGATGTCGTATTTTCCATGAACAGTCCGAAAATGCCGCTCCACATTTCCCTTCTTTGGTATTGCGATGGCAGACTGGCAGATGAGGCAAACACATTTCGAAAATGACATAGTGAAAAAAAAGTCCACCTCCCATTCCGTATGAAAGTGATACGTTTTTGCCTTCTTACTTGGTCCAGCTTTCTCACTCATTTTGTTTGCTGATTAGCTTGTAAGTTTTGCTGTGCTTAGCACTGTTGTTTTTACGCATGAGCTGTGACCTAAAGCTCCAGATTCAGTTGTCATCTGAATGGTTGCCCTGTATGTCAATAAAGTGACGGGATGTTTGATAGGCTGACAAAAAATGTTTTAATGTCACACTGCGATCGACCAGTACTACCTCAGCGATAGACCAGTAGATCGCGATCGACCAGTAGATTGCGATCGACCAGTAGATCGCGGTCGACGTATTGAGCACCCCTAGGTTGGAGAGACCAGATGAGACACATCACCTGGAGCCAGTTTTAAATGATACAATTTATGGTTTATAAATTACAGTTCAGAAGTGATTTTAATGTAGGTTTGTACAGGTTTTGAAATTTTGTTAAATATTTACTAAATATGAATCAATATGGTTAAAAAAACAGTGAAGTCTGCATTTTATATTAAGTTAAAGGTTAATGCACTTTGGTAAGCTGAAGTCTGTTTACTTTTGTATTTACTGTATATATTTTGAATTATTTGTCTGTGATGGACTGGAGACCTGTCTCACACAGTGATGGCTGACATGGGCACCAGTGAGAGACTTGAAAAGGAAGAAGTGGGTAAAGATGATCGATGGATAAATTATTTGTTCCTAGATTTTTATTTCATTGTTTTAGAGAAATCCAGGCAACTAATCTAACTGGTCATTTAAGTTACATTATTTGTTCCTATTTTTGGTATACAGTAAATATCAAAACGATGCAAAAAATTTGATACAATAAGGAACCTAAAATTATTCTTTTAAATAAATGCTCTATTTGTTTAAATTGTTGTTTAATCTTTTCAGCTTGTCAGTTACATAACTGAAGCAAAATGTATGGCCATTTTAATAGAAAAATTGTTTCTGAATCGAAAATTGTTTCTGAATCAAAAAATCTTTTTTGAATTGAATCGAATCGTGACACCAAAAATCAGAATCGAAACGATTCGCCAGACACTGAGAGATTTGCACCCCTACTGTACGTACATATTCTCGTTGTATCTCTGTGCAATGATAATAAAGCTTATTCTGATTCTGACAATACGCCGCACAGCAGCACAAACATGAGTCTGTGTGAACAGATGAGCTTGAATGAACACAGCAACTTGAAACAGATCAGCAGCAATATGATGTGATTTTTCACATTGTTTATTCTGGTTAGAGATTCATGAGTCTTAACAGCCTCAGGGTAGAAGCTGTTCCTCAGTCTAGTGGTTCTATACTTAATGCTCCTCAACCTCCTTCCTGAGGGGAGCGGGGCAAAAAGTGTGTGGGTGAGTGGGGTCCTTCATGATGCAGGTGGCTCTCTTCCTACATCTGGAGGTGTAGATGTCTGTGATGGTGGGGAGACTGACTCCAACAGCACTTTGCGATTTTTATTAATGAAAAGTGCGTTATAAATGGAATTCATTATTATTATTTAACATCTTCTGTGCAGCCTTCACCACTCTCTGTAGAGCTTTTATTTCTGCAGCTGTGCAGCCTCCATGCCACACGTTGATGCTGGAGCACAGGATGCTCTCCACTGCACACTTGGGCGGCTGTGGCTGAGTGGTTAGAGCAGTTGTCCTTCAATGCAAGAGTTGGAGGTTCGAATCTACCAGCAGTCACATGCCGAAATGTCCCTGGGCAAGACACTGAACCCCTCATTGCCTCCGATGTGTGTCCAATAGGTGTATGAATGTGATGAAGCTCTGATTAGTCTCTTTTGAATGATTTGTTCAATTAGCTTTGTAGAGTTCAGCTCAGACATATATTTGCTATCATTTTTATCAAACAATTGTTTTTAAGTGTTAATCTTCTTAAAAGCCTTGCTGTGTGCTCCTGTGGCAGACATTTGCAGCAGAGCTAAACGTAGGTAGGACTCAAATAAAGTCCAGTTGATCCTGTATTGAACGCCTTTTTTGATCTGATGAGCTTTCTTGATCAGGCTGGTGGTGTTGTTGCCCCAGCTGAGGTTGTCATTCAGGTGCACATCCAACTACTTGTAGCTGGACACCACTTCCACTGCAGATCCTCTTACGTTAAAGGAGACCACAGATATGTTTTTGAAAATTTTATGGTATTTCTTTGGGGTTACCAGACACTGTTTATTCAATTTAATACACAAAATAATTCTTAGATAATCAATTATACCCTTTTTAATTCTGCCATTTTTAACTTTCGTTTTGAACGACCGGTTTATGATAATGAGATCTCGTGGCACGCCCTTCAAAGTTCTGCTTGCATTAACTCCGCCCTCCAAAGGCAGACGAGGAAGTCAACTCACGTTACTACCACAGAGCCGAGCTGACTGAGCTGAACTGGTCTGGACCACGACAGATCAGAGTGTACAAGTTGTCGTGTCATTTTTTATTCTTCCTCTGTAATGTCTCCTCTGACTCTCCCACCCTCTGCCTGTGCGCGCGAGCTGGAGGGAGCGAGTCACTGGCGGACACACATACACACACACACACACACACACACACACACACACACACTCACAGCGGTGCTGTCTTTTTATCTGAAAACTATCAATTTTAAATCTGCTTAGTGCTCCATTATCTTCGCCAGGAGGGTCAGAGAGGGTTTCTCCGAAACAAAAGGCTTTAAAAAAAAAAGGGGGGGGAAAAAAAATGCAATGGACAAGATGCGAACCCAGATCTCCCGAGTGGCGGTCCAGCGCGCTAACCACTCAACCAAACTGGCAGTTGTGCAAAAGTAGTCCTTCATCATATAAGAAGTGTAATTCTTCTACGGTAATGTCGCCTGGACATTGCCATTAAAAATAACATTAAGCCACGCATCTCTGCTCTCTGAGACTGGAAGAGTGTGTATCGACACATGTTGTGTAATGCAGCCAACAACGCAACATTTAACTTTAGGAGCCATTCTGTTGAGATGAACTATTCCTCTTCTTCTCCATTTGATTTATGGCGGATCGCAAACAACTGTTAGGTGCATACCGCCACCTAGTGTGCAGGCTGAGATGAACTCAGGAACCGCGTGGGTGGAGCATTACCAGGGGTTGCTAGGTGACGGGGGCGGGACAAAGGTTGGGATGGGTTGTGGCTGTGGGTTGTGGCTGCGGTTTGTGACGTAACAAACCGCAGGAAGTGCAATCGGCGCGTTTCTATCTAAGATAAATAAATATACTTATAGTAAATAAACCACTGGGTGCATTTTTTTGGCCTTAGGACTGTTTTTTTATGAAGTAAATACCCAAAGTTGAGTACAAAAACATTAAAAAGTGAATTTTGCATCTGTGGTCCCCTTTAAGGTGGGTGGGGTAGGTGGGTTTGTTCCTTCTGAAGTCCACGACCATCTCCTTCATCTTACTCACATTGATGTGAAGGTTATTCTTCCTGCACCAGCTCTCCGAGTGTTCAACCTCCTGCCTGTAGTTGGACTCATTGTTTTTTCTGATGCATCCAACCACCGCTGTATCGTGTGCAAACGTTACAATATGACAGCCTGCATGGGTATGTGTGCAGTCATACATGAGCAGACTGAACAGGAGAGGGCTCAGCACACATCCTGAGGGGAGCCAGTGCTGAGGGTTATGGTGGAGGAGGAGAAGTTGTGGGTCCTCACTGACTGCGGTCTGTTTGTTAAGAAGCCCAGTTAAATGTGTAAGCTGGAATGTGAAATTTCTTAATGGTCCAGTAAAATTCCAGAAATTTATATCACACCTAAAACAGCTTAACGCTGATATTGCCTTTTTACTGGAGAACCATGTCCGGTGTGCAGACAGTGGAAAATTTGTTTATAAATGGTCTGGTCAGGTGTTTCAGTCCAATTTTCGATCCAAATCAAGAGGGGTAGCTATTGGCAAAGTTGGCAAACGGGTACAATTTACAGCCTCAAGTGTGCATGCTGGTAATGCTAGGCGGTATGTTGTAGTGGTGGGGAAGCTATACACGCTGCCAGTGATCTTAGTTTCAGTATGCTCCTAATTGGGATGACTACATTTTTTAATAACTTCTTCTCAAACATATTGAATATATCAACACATAATCTTATAATTGGCAGTGACACAAATTGTGTGCTTTCATCTCTTGACCGTAGTTCGATGAGGAAAGCTACTCTTTAGTCGCTCAACTAATCAATCCATTAATTGAATCATATGGCGTGGCTAATGTGTGGCACTTCCATAACCCTATTTCAAAATCATACCCATTCTTTTCCCCAGTCCATAAGATGTACTCTCAAATCAAATTTTTTTCTTGATAAATGAATTTTGGCTTTAGTGAAGGACTGTAACTATGGGGCCATGGTCATCTTTGACCATGGTCCACTAGTTATTAACTTGTTTATCCCTGTCCCAAAATCTGTGTTTTGTCCTTGGAGATTAAACTCCTTACTTTTATCCAAGGAAGGCTTTACCAAATGTCTTGCATCTGAAATTGAAAATTTCTTTGAAGTTAACAGAGTACCAGGAATGCCACTCGATACTGTCTAGAGCTGAGAATAGGGGCATTTATTGAGTGGGAGATAAAATGTATATATTTTTGTCTGTTTCTTGTTCCGACAGGAAACTGAAGAAGGAGGTGGATCTGATCCAAGCAGGTCATATGGATTCACAGCTCAAGGATCTGTGGGCAGAGATCACACTGTAAGGCTCTTTTCTGTTTCATAGTTCTTTATTTGGTCCCCGTTCAGATCTGTGGGAGTTTTCTTGTTTTGGATGGTTTCAAATACAAGCCACCTTCAACTTGAATCCATATTTTTTTGGTATTATGTCCTGAGTCGCACTGAAGGGCCACTTCACCTACTGTACTGAAGACCCACCACCACCACCAATCAGTGGAGTCATTACCTGGTTTTTTGCTGATTTAAAAGAAAATTATTAACAGCGCTGCTGGTGCATTTAAGATATCTGTCTAGAGAGATCTGTCTGTGGGAATGTTCTCAAGATAAAATAATTTTCAGCTATAAGTCTTGTATAAACTGGTGGTTGCAATCTTTGTCAAGAAAATAACATTTTGCCTAATGTTATCAGTGCAGTGACCGGAAGCTGTATGAGAGTTTCTCTGTGGTGTGATTTTAGTTGGGATTGTTTTTAGAGCTGATTGGACCTGCTGTGGTCACTGTAGTATAAACAGTGTTTTGTCCATCACAGAGCAGTAACATGTTCACTTGATCACACAGCACTTACCGTATGTCATCAGTGAAGGTGACATTGTGTCTGTTGGATTACATCGTTTGGATTCTAAAGGGTTGTGTAAATAACTACAAGCTCAGATGACTCTGAACTATGTTACTGTCAACAAAATGTGATTTTATAAAAATGTCCTGCTGATGTTCTTGACGTGATCACGTGTTTATTTACACGTTAACTGAGGTCTAATCGTTTGGGGTGAATTTTACTGCTGGGTGTGAACAAGATTATGGTTTCTGCAACAGCTGGAAAAAACAACTGGATAGATTTCCTGCATGCTCACAGACTAACCCCCGCTACCCTCTTGTCTGATCAAGTTGTTCACATACCTTGTATTTAGTTTTTCTCAGAAGCAACCTGTCTTCTAGGATTAGATTTATGTTGGAGAAAATACTTTTTAAGCCATTTATAATTTGGTTCTTGCTGTAAAAAATTGTCATGTTTACCTTGTGAGCGGCACAGTGGTTCAGTTGATAGAACTGTTGCCTCTAGGCGAGAAGGCCGCTGGATCGAATCCTGGATGGGAGCCTTTCTGGGTGGAGTTTGCATGTTCTCTCCGTGCATGCGTAGGTTTTCTCCGGGTACTCCAGTTTCCTCCCACAGACCAAAAACATGCATGCTACTGGTAACTCTAAATTGTCCTTAGGTGAGAGTGAGAGAGTGAATGGTTGTTTGTCTTGTTTGTGTCTATGTCCCTGTAATGGACTGGAGACCTGTCCAGACTGTGTCCCCCGCCTCTCACACAGTGACTGCTGGATATGGGCACCAGTGACCCTCACGACCCAAAATGGAAGAAACGGACAAAGATAATGGATGGACGTTTACCTTGTCTCTGTTTATGTTTATTATTCAGTTTTTCTTAAACACAGCTGTCTTGTAAAATTGTTAGGGGTGTAACGTATGCTAAAATCACATTTCAGTTTAGTTCAGTTTCAAGGAGGGCTCAGTTTAGTTAATTTTCGGTACAAATAAGGCCAAAATAAAGAGTTACAAAATGTTTATTTTGAAAATATATCAAGTAAACAAGTTTAGTCATTAAAGACTTTTTAACTGGAGGTGATCTGGTGGATGAAGAAGACTCAGCTCTATTTTGTTGACATCCTCAGACTGCAAACAACACAGAGATTAAAAAAATTGAGTTAATAACATTATAATTTTAAATTAAAAAAGTTAATTAGATCACAATAATTCAATAACAGTACCTCTTCTTTCACGGTCATCATATGAGCTGGTTGAATCTCTCGCTCGTCATCAATGTGGCAGAGATTTAAATCTGGGGTTGGGCTTGTTGACAATATCATAAAGTGCTGCAAACAACTTTTTGGCTGAAGTGTTGATGTGATGGGATGTCGTAGACAGCGGGGCTCAAGAACTTTATGCTTAAAGCCGGTGCATTCAACAACATTTGGACGTAGATCCAGAGCTTTAAAGGGGACCTCAGATGTATTTTTTAAATTTTTATGGTATTTCTGTGGGATATCCAGACCCTATTCCTTCAATTTAATGCACAAAATAATTATTAGATAATCAATTATACCCTTTTTAATTCTGCCATTTTTAACTTTCGTTTTGAACGACCGGTTTCTTGAAGTCCACGCCCTTCAACGATCTGTTCACGCCCTCTGTAACAGCCAGTATCTGTAATGTGTTGTTGTTTTAAAATTAGCTCTTTTTTTATTACTCATTTGACTTACTGTTAGTGTTAGCTTAAGATAACTTACCGAAACCCGTCTGAGCGCGCCGCAGTTTGCTGCTCCTTTTAGCATTAGACCACCCGAATCCGAAGCTAATGTTAGCTTGTTCCTCTTCCGGTTTTCGCCAGCTCCGCTCGTTGCACGCGATGAGATTTTGGGAGTTATCGCTGTTCCAGTGAAGACAACACAAAGTTCACCAAGTGTCTCCCGTAAATTAATCTGTAAGGAGAAGGTCCTCTTGCTGCGAGCCTGCTGCGAGGCTGCTGCAAGGCTGTACAGTTGAAGCTCCGCTCCATCGCGCCGGAAGAGGGTCCCGTCGAACCCGGTCCTTCCGCCTGTGGTCCGCTCGTTTAATTTTTGCCGGCTGCGCGTTGGCAGCGATCGCAAATACACTAAAAATTGAACTAAAACATAAAAATAACAATTATACTTTATTTATAAAGCCATTTAAAAAAACACAGCTGCAACAAAGTGCTGTACACATGAAATTAAGAACATATAAACAAAAGATGAGATGAAATCATGAAAAACAACAGTCATGTGTTTAATACAGAAGTGGGTTGAGCCTAACCAGGGGTTGCTAGGTGAGGGGCTGGACTCAGGTTTGATCTGATTGGCTGGCGGCTTGTGACGTCAATAAATGCAGGAAGTGTGAATCCTGGTGTATTTATCAAAAATAAATAAATCTACTTAGAGTAAATAAACCACTGGGTGCATTTTTTTGGCACAAGGACTGTTTTTTTATGAAGTAAATACCCAAAGTTTAGTAAAAAAACATTAAAAAGTGAATTTTGCATGTGTGGTCCCCTTTAAAAACTCCTACATCTTGTGTTATTGCTCTGGACCGATCAGAATTACCTGATAAAGGTTGTTTAAATGCTGCTGCTACAAGAGACGTTCACGTTCGGATGATGATGTTTCAAGAGCGTTAACAAGTTAGAAGTGTTGCTGCTGCAGATCCAATTTCTGTGAAACAACATCGACACACAGCTTTGGATTTGTTCACTTGTCTTTTAACAAGAAAGCCACAATGTTCCCAAACAAGAGACCAAAATATGATGCGAGGCTGCTAATGCTACGCATGCTGCACGATAATAGCGCCGTGCTGAAACACGCCTAGGAATTTTAGTTCCGCGGCGGATAATTTCTCACTAATAAAATTGAATGAGTGAAAAAAACAACTGAAATGGTACACACGGGGACCGAACCGAACATGCTGTACCGAAACGGTTCAGTACATCCACATGTACCGTTACACTACTAAAAATTGTAGTTGGTTTTTGCCAATTAGAAGCATATTTACTGCCCATTTTAATTATAGTTTCCCACAATAATTACCGGTATATGGAGAGCCAGTTTATTCAAAATTAAATAAATTAAATAAAATTTGGGCAGCACGGTGGCACAACTGGTAGAGCTGCTGCCTCTCAGCGAGCAGGTCCCCGGTTCAAATCCCGGTCCGGGAGCCTTTCTGGGTGGAGTTTGCATGTTCTCTCCGTGCATGCGTGGGTTTTCTCCGGGTGCTCCGGTTTCCTCCCACAGTCCAAAAACATGCATGTTAGGCTGATTGGTAACTCTAAATTGTCCCTAGGTGTGAGTGAAACAGGTCCCTCTTGTAAATGAGTCCCCGTGGCTCAACGAGGCTAGCCTGTATAAATAAAGGTTGAATGAATGAATGAAAAAAATAAGTAAAGTGTTTCCTGATGCATGCTCAATAAAGTGTTATGTAAAAATTATTAATGAATATTCCATTAAATGAATAAATGTTACCATGAAATAAAACCTTTAAATAGAAATGTTTCCCTCCCCAAGATTTATTTTTTATTTATTTCAAGATTTATTTTAATTTATTACAATATTTATTTATTTAATAATAGAGTTTCATTTTGTGACACTTATTTTGTAAAGCCACTTTACATAGTTCAGGGGCTTTTATTTTTTAACCCCATTTTTCTTTTTAAGCACTTTTTATGTCATGTTCTTATTTTCAAATGAGGGGGCAGGGTTTTCTGTATAGGGTGGGTCTGGTCAGGATTAGCAGATTGCATCTGCTTCACAGAAACTGACTGCTCCAATCTTTTTGGACCAATCACTGCAAAGTATTCCCCCCGCTGATGGGAAGTGGGGCCTTACGGCATGCTAGTGCTTTCACATGTACCGGTAGTCGCCAAAGTCTCCAGTAACAGAAAAAAGTCTAGATTTGTCGCTCGTCGCTTAAAAAAAAAGTCACTAGGGGGGTCTGAAAACGCACTAAATAAAGTGACAAAGTCACTAAGTTGGCAACACTGCAGCATGTGCTCCAGTCTGTGTGGAAATACTGTGCTGCACATTGGTTCCTTTTCAAAAAATGTTCTTTGTGTGTGTGTGTCCTTGTTTATGCTACTTTGGAAGGCCTTTTTTCCAACTTATACTATACTGTGAGGACCAAACTCCTTATGGAGCCCAAAGCCCGGGCGCCATAAGAAGAAGTCCTGTTGGTGGGTTAGGGGTTAAGTTTAGGACTAAGGTGTGAATTGAGGATGTGTTAGGTTTACCGGTAAGTATGTACTGGTAATGGTTAGGTTTAGGGTAAAGGTCAGGGTTAGGCTATAGAAATGAATGAAAAATGAATGGAAGTCGATGCAAAAGGCCCATAAACATAACAAGTGTGTGTGTGTGTGTGTGTGTGTGTGCGTGTGTGTGTTAGCTTGAAAAATATGAAGTGTGCCGTGTGCATGTCATAAAATGTGTGCGTCTCACGATCAATGCGTGAGACATGAGAGGCCATTGTTTATTTAATTATGGGTTTAGTTATTGATTTGCCCAGCCTATAAAACTCAGATGGACTGCATTGAGTCCGGTCAGGACAAATCACATTGTTAAGCACAACGTCCTTATCTTTGGTCCTCGTGTCTGCTTACCGGTAATTGATTCTTCACAATAAGTTTGCTCAGCTAGGGTTTTATTTCTGGTGCACCGGGCTATGAAATGCCTTCATCAGAGAGTCAGAGTCAGTGATTCTTTATTCTCATTCGCACCACATGTGGTAGATGTGATGGAATGAAGTTATGTACACAGAGTCCCAGTTACATCAAACAATAAAATGTAAAAGAAAAACTGTAATAACATCTAAGATATGAACTAAGAACAACATCAACTAAAAATACACTAAGCACTAATAGCATAAAGCATTACTTTGAACAGCAGCATTAATGAGTCTGTGTGAGCAGATGAGCTTGAATGAACACAGCAACATGAAACAGATCAGCAGCAACTTGAAACAGATCAGCAGCAACATGATGTGATTTTTCACAGTGATTATTCTGGTCAGAGATTCATGAGTCTCAAGGGCGAGGCAAAGCTCCGCGCTGGACCGAGCGCCGCGCCACGCGTGGGGTGTTCACAGCAGAGCAAAGCGTGAAGCAGCGTGTGGCTCCAACGTTTTCGCTCCAAATACTTGATGTCATTTGAGCAGAAGCAGGGCTGAGCGTTTAGCTACGGGACAAATTGAGGACGCTGATTGGTCATTTGCCGACAGCCTACTGATTTGATTGACAGGTCGGGTCTGAGAACAAGTTCATTCATTCCTCCTCATAATATACATAATCTCAGTACATAATCTCGTTTTCATCTCATGTACCACATGCGGTGCAAATGACAATAAAGACTCTCTGACTCTCTGACTCATCGGAGGAGGAAGTGAATGGTGACCGCTTCAAGCGATCACTTGACTTTTGGCAAAAAAACAAAAGAAAAGTCCAGATCAGCGATGAAGAAGAGGAATTTAATTCATTTGTGTGTCACACAAAACAGTCCGCCACCAGGGCAGTTTATTGTGAGACACCGCGCGCGCGTGAGCGGTCGTAAAATTTGAGCTTGGCGCGTTCGCGCGAGCGTTCAAAGGCTTGTGCAAGCGGAGCTCGCACAGCGTGGCGCCGCGTGGCCTCGCGCTAGCGCGGAGCTATGCCTCGCCCTTAACAGCCTCAGGGTAGAAGCTGTTCCTCAGTCTAGTGGTTCTACACTTAATGCTCCTCAACCTCCTTCCTGAGGGGAGTGGGGCAAAAAGTGTGTGTGTTGGGTGAGTGGGGTCCTTCATGATGCAGTGTCTCTCTTCCTGCATCTGGAGGTGTAGATGTTTGTGATAGTGGGGAGACTGACTCCCTTCACCACTCTCTGTAAAGCTTTTCTTTCTGCAGCTGTGCAACCTCCATGCCACACGTTGATGCTGGAGCACAGGATGCGCTCCACTGCACACCTGTAGAAGGAGGTGAGGACTGAGCTTCCCAGACCAGCTAGTGTTGTTGCTCCAGCTGAGGTTATCGTTCGTGTACACCCAAGTACTTGTAGATGGAGACCACTTCCACCACAGATCCTCTTATGTTCAGTGGGGTGTAGGTGTGTTTGTTCCTTCTGAAGTCCACAATCATCTCCTTTGTCGTCTTCACATTCATGTGAAGGTTATTTTCTTTGCACCAGCTCTCCAGGTGTTCCACCTCCTGCCTGTAGTTGGACTCATCATTGTTTGTGATGCATCCCACCATCACTGTACTGTATAATCTGCAAACTTTACAATATGACAGCTAGGGGTGTAACGGTACGCTAAAATCACATTTCGGTTCAGTTTCAAGGAGGGCTCGGTTCGGTTTATTTTAGTTATATTTTCGGTACAAAAAAGGCAAAAATAAAGATTTTAAAAATATTTATTTTGAAAAGATGCCAAGTAAACAATATAACATTTGTCCATGTGTCGTTGTGTCCCTGGGCAAGACACTTAACCCCAAGTTTCTCCCGGTAGCCTGGATGGCGCCTTGCAAGGCAGGCTACCACTACCGGTGTATGAATGTCTGAATGAATGGGTGGATGGCTGGTATTGTAAAGCGCTTTGGGGCTCCTCACAGGGGGCTGGAAAGCGCTATATAAATAAGCTCCATTTATGTTGGCTTTGCTTTCTTACTCGCCCCAAATTCGTTTTTTGGTTCACTTTGGATCAAAGAAGGAGAAATACACTGAAAACAAGACAACGTGCATTTAAAGTTCCAAAAACCAGTTTAATTAATCATAAGTTTAAAAAGTCACAGAATACATTTGTTATATTCTATAAAGCCATATATATGATCTCAAATGAGAAGGCATAGAATGAGAGAGTGAGATAGGGAGAAAGAAGTAAGAGAGAAAGAAAAAGAGAGAGAGAGACACATTGAAATGTGCATTTCAATGGAGACCCCGCATACGACCTGATGGGCTGTTTTTCCCCGTGGCCTGCTTCTTGCGTTGCCTGATGGAGGAGGAAAAACTCATGCTTTTATTCTTTTGTAGGGCGTTGCCAAGATGGTGTAGTGGCAGGGCTTTTGACTTGGGACCCGAAGGACGCGGGCTCGCGCCCCGGCCCCGGCCTCTACACACCTTGGGGTGTCTATGAGTGCACATCTAATTCTCCAGCTCCCCGAGCGCGACTACGCTGCTCGCTGCACCACCTGGTGGTGGTTGGGTTAAAGGCAGAAGACCAATTTCGTCTGTCAAGTATGGGAAACATACACAGATGACAAATGTGACAAATTATTATTATTATTATTATTAACCAATAAGAGAAGTTTTTGCTTTAAAGACTATTGCCCTCCTTTACTGCCAGAAAGCCCCTCGGGGGGTTTCAGCTTACTCTGGTCTTCGCAGGTTTGAGAGGGGGAAGGGCACTGGCACATTGATGACTAAAACTACATATAATGCTGGGTATTTATAAACACACACACTATTATATAATTAATACACAAGTGCTTTATGATCAAGGTATTAACTGTTTTACAAATGTTTAATCATGTCTTCTGTGCCTTAAAGTGGCTTATACATATTATAAATCTACACACTTATATATCCCACAGAAATGGAGCAGTTTCAGAGGTGGACACGCTTTGTGCCTTTTCCAGCTCACACAGACCGCTAACAGAGGGGGAAGGGAGAGCTATATACTCTCTGGCTGAACAACCACACAGAACAAAGAGACTTTCAGTGACTTCCTGCCAGTCATATATCTGCAAAGTCATAAAACTGTCAGACAGAGAGGCGCCAGGCCTTCTACCCTTCTCCCCCAAGCCAATCAGAGGCCAGAACAGATCCAAACTTGAACACTCCTTCAGAACCAGAACCTGCCAAGACAACTCTGTGTACATGTTCACAATCCTGTCTTGTTAGTAAATCTTTTCATTCTACTAGAGAGACTGATCATTTGAACACCATGTGAAAACTCCTTCAAAATAAATGAAAACACAAAGATAAAAATATTTTTATTTCATAACATTTACCATTTTACCATTTATAAAAATAAATCAAAGCGACCCATTTGGGTGATATTTTAAACAAAACCTGTGTATAAAAAGAAATAAAAGCGACCCATTTGGGTGATATTTTAAACAAAACCTTTGTATAAAAATAAAAGCGACCCATTTGGGTGATATTTCAAACAAAACAACCTTTGTATAAAAATAAATAAAAGCGATCCATTTGGGTGATATTTTAAACAAGACAACCTTTGTATAAAAATAAATAAAAGCGACCCATTTGGGTGATATTTTAAACAAAACCTTTGTATAAAAATAAAAGCGACCCATTTGGGTGATATTTTAAACAAAACAACCTTTGTATAAAAATAAATAAAAGCGACCCATTTGGGTGATATTTTAAACAAAACCCTTTGTATAAAAATAAATAAAAGCGACCCATTTGGGTGATATTTTAAACAAAACCTTTGTATAAAAATAAATAAAAGCGACCCATTTGGGTGATATTTTAAACAAAACCTTTGTATAAAAATAAATAAAAGTGACCCATTTGGGTGATATTTTAAACAAAACTTGTATAAAAATTAATAAAAGCGACCCATTTGGGTGATATTTTAAACAAAACCTTTGTATAAAAATAAATAAAAGCGACCCATTTGGGTGATATTTTAAACAAAACAAACTTTACACCTGATTAATGTTTGTTGACTTTTGGGAAGCCAAGTTAATGGTATGTGCAAAACAGCCTATCTGAGGACCCAGCCCTGCTTCTTTTACAGCATTGGTGATGTTCTTTGCGTTGTCAGTTGTAACAGGAATTGTAGTCCCAGGTCTCTCCAGCTTCCATTCATGCACCGCCTCCTTCAGGTGCTCAGCAAGATTTGTGCTAGTGTGCTGATCATAAACAGCCCCCGTTTGCAAAACGTGACTCGCCATCTCCCACTCTGGTGTAATATAATGTACAGCTAGAGTTAAATAACTCTCTGTTGCCCGCGACGTCCATCCATCCGTGGTGAGAGACACAGCGGGCACACTCGATAAAGCGCTGGTACAACTGTTTGGCTAAAGTGTTGACGTGATGGGATGTTGTAGCGGGGCTCAAGAACTTTAATCATATTTTTAAAACCGGTGCCTTCAACAACAGAATAGGGACGTAGATCCAGCGCGATAAACACTCCAACAGCTTGTGTTATTGATTTGAAGCGATCTGACTGACCTGATAAAGGCTGTTTAAATGCTGCTGTTATCGGTGTTTGAACCAGGCTGCTTTTCTTCCTTGTGGATGAGACGTTCACATTTGGATGATGTCGTTTCAAATGCGTTAATAAGTTAGACGTGTTGCCTGCTGCGTATCCAACCTCGGTGAAACAATGACGACACACAGCTTTGGATTTGTCGACTTGTCGTTCCCCATCGTGAGTTTTAACAGGAAAGCCAAAATGTTCCCAAACAGGCGAGCGCAACGAGCTGGGAGGGTCTTCAAGCTCCGGCTTGTTTGTAGCCATAGTTGTTAGCATGCTACACTGCTACTCCTCCTCCTCGTGCTGCAAGGGGGGCTATGCAACAAATAATAGTGCCGTGCTGAAACACGCCTAGGTAT
Source organism: Garcialebias charrua (assembly GCA_038048925.1). Classification (NCBI taxonomy): domain Eukaryota; kingdom Metazoa; phylum Chordata; class Actinopteri; order Cyprinodontiformes; family Rivulidae; genus Garcialebias; species Garcialebias charrua. The sequence goes on along the minus strand of JBBPBX010016004.1, from coordinate 10,234 downwards.
TTTTAGTTCCGCGCGCATATATTCTCCCGTTAAAAACATTTAATGAGTGAAAAAATAACCGAAACGGTACGCAGGTGGACCGAACCGAACGTGGTGTACCGAAACGGTTCGGTAAACCCATTACAACCGTTACATGCCTAGTAGACAGCACCAAGTTCCTGGGAGTGCATGTCTCAAAGGACCTGTCCTGGAGCAGGAACACTGCAGCACTGGCCAAGAAGGCTCACCAGCGTCTCTACTTTCTCCGCAAGCTGAAAAGGGCTGGAGCTTCAACCCCCATCATGAGCACCTTCTACAGAGGTGCCATAGAAAGTGTCCTGACCAGCTGCATCACGGTGTGGTTTGGTGCATGTACTGCATCCTGCCGCAAGAGCCTCCAGCGCATCGTGAAAGCAGCTGAGAAGATCGTCGGCACCTCCTTGCCCTCACTGCAGGACTTACACAGCAAACGCCTCACTCGGAAAGCCCTCTGCATGGCAGGTGATCCCACACACCCACTACACAGCCGCTTTAGACTGCTGCCATCAGGGAGGAGACTGAGGAGTCTCCAGGCTCGAACCAGCAGACTGAGAGACAGCTCTGTTCATCAGGCAGTCAGAATGCTAAACACTCTGCCTGCTCTGCCTCCCCTCCCATTTGAACTGCCTTAACACAAAAAACTTTCTCATATATTACCACACCCATAGGCGTAATTTACACGGGGGTTGTGGGGGTTTTGACCCCCACAATAATTTGATCCGGTCATTTCAACCCCCCCAATAAAATGACATCATTTCGTCATTATACATATCTTACATCAATAATTGATTTTCTTTATTCATTCAAATTTTTTAGTAAAATTGCTGCATGTTTTTAACAAACTCCCTGAGGACTGACCCCCTCCCCTGCAAATAATTTGGTATCACCCATCTCACCGGCTACAGGAAGTCACGTGAGTCACGGAGCTGCTCATGAAGTTGCCCAGAAGTTTCTACATGCATGTGTCCGAAAAAGGCCTCCTTTGGTCTGACTGACTCTGTCGCTGCCTGCCCCTTGCTATGGATGTAGCTGCTATTAGCTGTGAGGTTCGCTGTTTTTGTTTGCAAGATACCACTCATAAACCACACCGCGGATTTTTAAATCCAGCTGATTTCACATTTGGTTCAGCTCAGGAGCCCGTCTGCTGTAGTGAGGTAAGAAATATATTTTTTAAGCGTTTATTTAACTAAATTTAAAGAAACAAAGCTCCGGTTTGACCCGCCTGGCGCCTGCATAAAAATCAGCGAACTTTTTTTTTTTAATCCAGCTGATTTGAACATTTCGTCAAACTCAGGAGTATGTCTACTATCACCCATAAGTCAGCGAAGAAATACTGTATATTTTTAAGCGTTTATTTAGCTAAATTTAAAGAAAGAAAGCGTCCGGTTTGACCCGCCTGGCGCCTGCATAAAAATCAGCGAACTTTTTTTTTTTTAAATCCAGCCGATTTGAACATTTCGTTAAACTCAAGAACACGTCTTCTATAAAGTCAGCTTAGTAATATATTTTTTCTCGCAAAGAAATAATTGTTTTTACCGTGTTTCTTTGTGAAGTTCTTCGTACTAGCTGGGTCCTGTCGCCGCCATCTTGATCAGGACAAAGCTGACGCGTCGCGTGGAGATGACGCGTATACAGCAAGAGAAATTGAATATGATGTCCCATTAAGTAAAGCAGAAATAAAAATAATTGTTAAAGATAAAATAAATGATATGTGGCAGGAGAGGTGGGATTTAGAGGAAAGAGGAAGACATTTACATAACATACAGAAGGAGGTACTCCTAAGTGACGATAGTAGTTTAATGACTAGGAGAGAGGAAGTATGGATTAACAGGTTGAGGATTGGGCACACTACATTAAATAGTGGTCTAAAGATAATAGGAAAACATCCATCAGGTGACTGCTCTAATTGTGGGGTACTGGAAGGAGTGGAACATGTGTTGATTTATTGTAAGAAATATAATAAAGAGAGGAAGGCACTGGAAAGGGTAATGGGGAGTTCGGTGACAATGGTTACTTTATTGAAGAAAAATCAGTCACAGGTTATAACTAAAGCACTTGTTAAATATTTGAAAGTTACAAAATTAGCTGAAAGGATTTAATTTTATTTTTATTAATTTATTTATTTTTTGTTGAAAGTAGACTCTTGAATTACATCTCCGTCCGGTTGATGGCGGTAATACACTGAGTTTGTAAACTGCCAGTAAACACCATCGAAGAAGAAGAAGAAGAAGAGATGACGCGTATTAAACACTGAAGCGTATAGTGTACAATTTTTTCGTGTTTATTGTTAATCACAACCCCCCCAATGTTAGACCTAAAGTTACGCCCCTGCACACAACACAAAGATTTTAACACTGGACCCTGTGTCATCAAACGGGGTTTTCACTAAACTCTCGGTCATGTGCTCATTCAGTTTGCACTACTTCTCATATTTGCACTAATGTTTGTATTACATTACTGCCTATAGTCATACTACTGTTTACATTCACTGTTTACATTTATTAATACTGTTTACATTTATTACTACTGTTTACATTTATTACTACTGTTTACATTTACACTACTTTTATATCTACACTACTGCTGATACATATACAGTATTCTCTGACTAGCCTTATTTAAGGATGCCCAATGTGCCTTACTGCATATGCCACTTTGCCTCTATACCAACATCAACTACCTCATACATATACTGTGTACATTAACTCATATGCTGCTTTGCCACTCTTTGCAAATGTCAATGCTAGAACCTTCAGTTTATTTTATAGATATACTTTTTATACTTTTTATACTACTATGCAAAAACTCAGGACAGTATTACACTTTTATTATTTCATTTTATGCTTATGTTCATTAAATGTTTAGTGTTTTAGTGTTGGTGTAAATTTTCATACTTTTATACTACTATGCAAAAACTCAGGACAGTGTTACACTTTTACTATTTTATGCTTATGTTTATTAAATGTTTCAGTGTTTTAGTGTTTAAATGGTTACTGTTGCACCGAGGGACTGAGAGAAACGCAATTTCAATCCTGTGTATGTCCTGTACATATTGCAGTTCTGACAATAAAGTTGACTTTGACTTGAGTTAAATTATTTGGCAATGGATGAACATTCTATTTTTACTGTGTCTTGTTGATGTTATCTTTTTTTATTTTTTGGTTGTTGTTGTTTTGTTTTGTTTGTTACTATGGACCATATGCGTCTGAAATAATGTTTTGATTGATTGATGATTGATATTAGATATCTAAAAAAGTTAAGCCTGGTCCTCTGGAAAGTCCAAAAGACTTCAAGTCTTTCGGATGAAAGACGAAATGTTTCTACATTTTTGTTTGTTTGTTTGTTTTGTTTTTTGAATGTCTAGAAAACCCGACTTAACTTTTTTAGATTTTTTTTTCTACCTGGATTATTCAACATGCATTCTGGATATATATTAGATAGTGTAGCGTGTGAAGAAGGAGAAACAAACTGATCTGCAAGCAGTTGCCTTTAATCCTTCGAGTGTCAAAACCAGAAACAGAATGAATGAACTTACACACGAACACTTCTTCTTCTTCACCTGGTAAAACCTGGGGAGCACCTCGCTGGCTCCTCCTACTGGGTGAGAGAGAGATGAGGCCATATACCTCACCAACACACCACACAGCCCCCCCCCCCGAACACCCAGAAGGGCAAATACAAAACATATCAGTCTCTCACAGGGGGCCTAATCAACCTGCCGAACCGACTGCGTCGACTCGGGGGCGGAGAAACAGCTGGCACCCGTGCAGGAACAACATTTTGTGCCACAGGTGGAGGAACACAGTTGGGGGGAGAAAACGGAAGATGGGGTCGAGCAGGAGGGCGGCCGCGTCTAGGAACCTGAGCCGGCAACACCTCTTCATCAGCCAACACATAGGCTGGCTTCAGGCGGTCCACTGTAACCAGCTCTCTACGCCCACCCATGTCTAAAACAAAACTTTTCGCGCCCCTTTCGAGCACCCGAAACGGCCCGTCATACGGAGGCTGGAGGGGCGAACGGTGGGCGTCACGTCGCACAAAAACAAAACGGGCAGACTGGAGTGCTGTGGGCACAAACGCCTGCGGGAAACAATGGTGCACAGGACCCGGAACCAAAAGACTACTCTGCGAATAGGGGTCCACCGCTTCGGGGAACCGTGGAGCGGCAGCGTCTAACAAAAACTCCCCTGGGATTCGTAAAGGCTGACCAAAAACCAACTCGGCTGATGAAGCGTTGAGGTCCTCCTTAGGAGCTGATCGCAACCCAAGCAGCACCCACGGCAAACGCTCCACCCAGCCAACGTCTGTTAGCGCAGCACGTAACGCCGCCTTAAGAGACCGATGGAAACGTTCAACCAACCCGTTAGCCTGAGGGTGGTAGGCGGTAGTGCGATGCACCTGCACCCCCAAGGAGCGCGCCATCTCGGACCAGAGCCCTGAAATAAACTGGGGACCTCTGTCTGAAGTGATGTCCGAGGGCACACCAAAACGGGCAACCCAAGTGGAGAGGAACGCACCAGCCACGTCGGAGGTAGTTGTGGAAGAAAGAGGAACGACCTCCGGCCACCTGGTTGTGCGGTCGACCACTGTAAGCAGGTGTGTGAAACCCCGTGATGGGGGCAGGGGACCAACTAAGTCCACATGCACGTGGTCAAAACGCTTGGCTGGAATGGGAAATGGTTCCAGTGGTGCCTTAGTGTGCCGGTGCACCTTGGCACGCTGACAAGCCACGCAAGCCGCTGCCCAACTCCTCACCTCTCTGCGTAAACCAGGCCACACAAAACGTGCGCTGACTAGTTTCACAGACGCGCGCACACCTGGGTGCGAGAGAGAGTGAACAGAGTCAAAAATGCGGCGGCGCCAACCTGATGGAACCACTGGGCGTGTCCGGCCTGTGGAAACGTCACACAGGATCAAAGGACCGCCCTCTCCCAATTTGACCTCCTCTAGCTTAAGCCCTGAAACGCCGGCACGAAGGGCAGTTATATCAGCGTCTCCCGGTTGGTCAGCGGCCATGGCAGAAAAATCTACCCCGAGGAGTACAGGACAAACGAGCACCCGTGACAGACAGTCTGCCACTGAGTTGGATTTTCCAGCCACATGGCGGACGTCCGTTGTAAACTCTGAAATGGCCGCCAAGTGCCGTTGCTGACGTGCTGACCAGGGCTCCGAAACTTTAGACATTGCAAACGTGAGTGGTTTGTGGTCCACATAAGCCGTAAATGAACGACCCTCCAGCAAAAAACGAAAATGCCGTGTAGCTAAGAATAGCGCCAACAACTCGCGGTCAAAAACGCTGTACTTGCGCTCGCAGTCCCGCAATTTACGGCTGAAAAATGCCAACGGCTGCCATGCGTCGCCAACGCGTTGCTCTACAACGGCCCCCACAGCTATATCTGAAGCATCAGTTGTCAACGCAATCGGGGCCTCTGAATCTGGATGGGCTAGGAGTGCCGCGCTAGCTAACGCGGACTTAGCACCATCAAAAGCAGTGATCCGGTCCGGGGTCCAAACCACTGTGTCAGTCGCCTTCCTCGAGCGCAGGGCCTCGTAGAGAGGCTGCAGGAGATGGGCTGCATTGGGAATGAACCTGTTGTAAAAGTTCACCATGCCCAAAAACTCCTGCAACTTTTTAACCACCAGAGGACGTGGGAACTCTGCCACCGCCTGCACCTTGGCAGGCAATGGAACTGCACCCTGCGCGGAAATTCGATGACCTAAAAAATCGATCACCGGTAAACCAAACTGGCACTTAACCGGATTAATGATCAAGCCATGTGCATCCAAGCGCTGAAAATTTTCTTTCAGGTGCAACAGGTGCTCCTCGGTTGACGAGCTGGCCACCAAAATGTCGTCCAGATAGACAAACACAAAATCGAGGCCACGTAACACGGAGTCCATCAGCCTTTGAAAAGTCTGTGCTGCCCCCTTTAGTCCAAACGGCATGCGGAGGAACTCAAAAAGCCCAAAGGGGGTGATTACTGCAGTTTTAGGTACATCGCTGGACTGCACTGGGACTTGATGGTAGCCGCGCACCAGATCCACCTTAGAAAAAATGGAAGCACCCGACAACCGAACAGAAAAGTCCTGAATGTGCGGAATGGGGTAGCGATCAGGCGTCGTCACGTTATTTAAACGGCGAAAATCGCCACATGGGCGCCACGACCCGTCTGCTTTTGGTACCATGTGAAGGGGGGAGGCCCACGGGCTGTTAGAGCGTCTAACAATACCCAACCTCTCCATGGTACCAAACTCCTCTTTAGCGATGGCCAGTTTAACAGCGTCGAGGCGGCGTGCACGTGCAAAAACGGGCGGTCCCGTAGTAGGGATGAAATGCTCGACCCCGTGTTTAGTTTCTGAAGAGGAAAAAGCAGGTGTAGTTAAAGAGGGGAATTCTGCCAACAAACCTTGAAAAACATCTCCTGAAACTAAAACATTAGCATGAGTTAGCGGCCCAGCCCCCCCAGACACACATGGGAAAGTTGCAAAAGTTACAGCGTCAATAAGTCTGCGGTTAGCAACATCTACGACGACTGAGAATCTTCACCAGCATCTACTAACAGTCCATGAGCACATAAAAAATCTGCACCAATAATAGGAACAATCACTGAGGCAACAACAAAATCCCACTCAAACTCACGACCATGGAAAGAAACTGTCGCCCGTCTAGTGCCAAAAGTTCCAATGGGAGAACCGTTAGCAGCAGTTAGCAGTGGGCCACCGCCTCGGCCTGCTAATTCAGGTCCAACAGGGTGGACCAAACTCTTCTGGGAACCAGAGTCAACCAGAAAACGACGTCCTGACAGGGAGTCTGTGACGAAGAACAGCTCACCTCGCTCGCTAGCGCCCATAGCTGCTACTGAGCGCCGGCTTCCTCATTTTCCCACACCCATGTGCATGGTGGAATGCAGCGCTTAGCCTTGTTGCCGAACCTCCGGTGGTAGAAACAAAGGGAGCTCCCCCGCCGAGTTCGCGCGCCAACAGCTGAAACCGCCGCTGGCTCCTCCATCTCCGTCTGCTCCGGCTCCACCGATGTACTCTGCACCGCGAACCGTCTGGTAGCCAGCAGGACCCGGTCCGCCTCCTCCGCCAAACCCCGGTAATCACCGGTAGATAAACAAGGGGAATTGGCCAAAGTAGCCCTCACTTGCGACGGAAGCTGGCGCAGGAAAATGTGAGGGAAAAGGAAACCCCCGTCGTCTGAACCAAGTAGCGACAGCATTTTGTCCATCATGTTCACAGCCGTGCCGTCACCCAAACCAGGCAGGGAAAGCAGTTTATCAGCCCTCTCAGTTGAAGTCAAAGTGTACCTTCGAAGCAGAAACTCTTTGAGGGCGCCATATTTGCCCACGTGTGGCGGGTCGCGCAGCAGCGGCATGGCTTTGCGGGTTGACTGCATATCCAGAGCTGACACGACCAAGAAGTACCTGGTTTCATCTGCGTTCACGCCTCGGAGGCGAAAGAGTGCCTCGATGTGCTGGAACCACGAAACCGGGTCACTCTGCCAGAACTCCGGGAGCTTAACACTCGCTGCGGGAGCAAAGTCGGCTGGGTTCGGCTGCAACAGCTGGGCAGACGTCGCGGCGGCGGGGTCCGACGAAGAAACAACATCCTCGTTTGGTTCTGACATATTTCACGCGGGGTCACCACTGTAGCGTGTGAAGAAGGAGAAACAAACTGATCTGCAAGCAGTTGCCTTTAATCCTTCGAGCGTCAAAACCAGAAACAGAATGAATGAACTTACACACGAACACTTCTTCTTCTTCACCTGGTAAAACCTGGGGAGCACCTCGCTGGCTCCTCCTACTGGGTGAGAGAGAGATGAGGCCATATACATCACCAACACACCACAATAGTTTTTTTTTTTTTTTTTACATTTATTTACATATAATAAATAAGAGGGGAGTGGTGGCGCAGAGTTTAGAGAAGGTGAGCTTGTGATCGGAAGATCGCCTGTTCAAGCCCCGGTACAGACAACATCAAAAAATGTGGGTGGGATAAGAGAAGCAGTCACACCTGTCTCCACCCTCATCTGCCCCACTCTGGGCCCTTGAGCAAGGCTCTTAACCCACACCATCTGCTCCCCCGTGAACCCTAGATAGCAGCTCTCTGCTCCACATAGAAGGCTGTGGTAGCTCGGTGATCTGTGGTTGTGTCAGGAAGGGCATCCAGCGTAAAAACAATTGCCAAGTCTTCGTGCGACTTAGTTTGCTGTGGCGACCCCTGACGAAGGGAGAAGCCGAAGAAAGGAATATATATATATATATTTTAATCTGATTAATCACACTCTGGGGACTGTGATTAATCAGATTAATCAGATTAATCACAATGCTTACCGGTAACTTTGTATGCTTGAAATGTAAGTATGACGGTGTTCAATAAAATGTTGAAGAAAACGTTTTATTGTCTCAAACCTGTTTTTCATACTCTGCAAGGTTTAAAGAAGTAATGTTTCAAACAATTTATAACATGTAAACAATAGAGTAAGCCCACAATATACATATATAGAAAAACATTTTTTCTGCATTTCAATTGAACCTAAAGTCCACTTGTGTAACATATTTACAGTCACATTTATCGTAACGTACTCAACCTTCAACCAGTCACTTAGGCAGACTAACTTGTTAACATTTTCAGATGACAGAGCTAAACTTTTTTTCTGCATTTCAAATGAACCTAAAGTCCACTTGTGTAACATATTTACAGTCACATTTATTGTAACCTACCTCATCTGACACCTCCATTGTACGCAGAAGATGGCAGAGTGCAGCACAGCACAACAGAGCAAGACACGTACTTTTCCCCACCTAGGAGCTGTGTGATGTACCTACAGTTCAGACATACAACACCCACAGTTAAATTACTGAATACTATTAATAATAATCATGCAACTGATATTACATTTTTGATTATAGCCCTTGAACATGTCTGTATAGTAGGATTAATCTGTTATCATTTGTGTTAGATTCATTATTAAAATGTAGGAAGAAAAAAAAACTCACCTGCAGGGCTCCAGTAGTATCTGGTTGTGCTGAATCCATTTAATCATGTCCAGAGTTGAATTCCAACTTCTCTGTTGTGGTTTTGTTAACTTTTGGACGGCTAAACTCCGCTAGCGTTGTCTGCCGAATTAGCATTCTTGCTAGCTTCAGCGAAAACATGCTTCGCCCGAAGATGGTATTTTAAACTGGTTGTGCTTCGGTGAAAAGATAATTCATCGTTGCAATATGTACATACCACCTTGGTTTTATCCACGCTTCCATCGGGGTGTTTTTTTAAAAGAAATTTGCCACCAAGCAAACTTTTTTGACTATCCACGTTATCCAGGCCGTTTCCAGAAGTGACGTACGTCAGCTCATTTGCGCATATCAGTTGCACGGGAGGCGAGAAGTGTGTGAAAGCCACTTGTGTTCTCCACAATTTCATCCGGGGTGACGACATACCCGCACACCGTGGCACAGAAGAACCCCTTCCTGGTGTCCAGAGAGTGGGAGCAAACTTTGCAGCAAGAGATGCAATGGTGGCCAGAGAGGCATTCATGAGATACTTCTCAGAAGAAGGAGCAGTGGCATGGCAGCTAGAGTAGTCATCACCCCCACTGCCTTTGTAATATTTATGAGTTTAATTTTATGTACATAGTTCTTTATATAACTGCACAACGTTCATTGTGAACACTTTCGTATCCACATTTTCATTTGTTCCATGTGTTCACTTGCATTAAAAATGACAGTTTGCAATAGCCTATATGCCACGGGTAGTGGTGACGTACTTCCGTTAAAATATGACCAATACGCTTCACTTCCGGCTCTCATCTACTACTGTTGTTGTTAGCGGTAGCTTCTAGAACTAGACTATGTAAAAGACAGGTAAATTATCTGCGAGCTACTGGTACAACAAGAGAGATTTGTTGTGTGCCGTTGTGTCCAGTGAATAGCAGGTACAATAGAGCGCTTAGTTTTTTATATTTTAATGCCACAGTTCGTGGCTAACCGAGTTAGCCTTAAAGCTAACACTCGGTTGTAGCCGGCGTTTTAAACCTCAGAATATTCAAGAGCCAGCATCAAACAGTGGTTAAAAAGGAGCTGTACCTGCATTGTTCCAGTGGAATAATTGTCCCTTCCACTTCCATGACCGGGGCTTTGGGAGAGAAGCAGAGAGGACAGCGAGGAGGAGGAGAACACAACAACAACTGCTGCAGCTCAGTAAGAAACACCGC
>JBBPBX010016003.1:29055-47184 GCA_038048925.1 Garcialebias charrua | reverse complement strand
ATATTGGTAGAACGATGGTAGAAATGCAGTTGCCACGAAAAAAGAAATATTAAAACCAATGAGATACATAGATATAGAGGACATAGAGGTAGAGGGAGTGAGAATAGAGGAGGATGGCTTGCTGTGACAACCACTGAAATGGGAAAAGCTGGAAGAAGAAAAGGAAAATAAGTGTAGTACCTTGAACTAAAATGGCGTTAATTCACATTTTTCTTTATTGTTCCTAAATTTATTCTCTACAATTGTTGGATCTTTAAAAAAAAAAAATATATATATATAATACACTTTATATTCCATAACAGTCACACCATTCACATTTATCTTCTCATGAACTTTAACTCTCGTGTAAATTCAGGAAAAAAAATGTTTTGTAAGCTCAATCATCCATGTAGATAAGAACAAAATGGTTAAATCATGTCATCTGGACCTGTTTCTTTAAATAAAGAAATGTTTTATCACCCATCCAGAGGACTTCGTCAGATGAAGTCCTCTTGATGGGTGACCTGTTTCAGTTAAATAAACAAGTTCAGATGACATGATTTAACCATTTTTGTTATTGTGTAAATTATTGCACAGTCAAATTAGCAGTTTTCTATGAGGTACCTCTGTAGTCAACTACGGTACTTGAAAAAGCGTCCCTCAAAAAGATTGCACAAAAATAGAAAATGCGAGTACCATCAAATACAATTCTGTTGGATGAAAAAAAATAATCTGAGTTGCTGTGTTTTTTTGAATATCTATGTATTTTATTCCCCCATTGCTTTAACAAAATTTGACAAAGAACATGTGGTTTTGTGCAACAGATACTGTAGGTGGCAAAAATTAAAGACTTAGTCTCAAGTATTCTCAGCTCATTGTCCTGTAGTGCTAGCAAAAATAGCAAGTTCCAGTTTTAGTTTAATAGTAGTGTTGTATATACTGTAACAGGATACAATGTGGCAACAAGGCCACATAACCAAAACAGATATTCATTGTAGAAGTGATCTAGGTGTACAACGTATAGCTATATCATAAAAAAAGCTTGTGTTCTTTTTTTTTTGTATGATCCTGTTTTGTTTCCAGTTAGTGTTTCTGGTTGTTTGACTTTTTCTAACTCAATTGACACTGCAGTTGTATACAATGTATTCCTTTTATGTGCCATCTGCTTTCAAACACGCTGTGGTCAGGCCTCTTCTCAAAAAACCAGGCCTAGATCCTACAGCTCTCTCTAATTTCAGGCCAGTTTCCCATCTGTCATTTTTATCGAAGGTCCTAGAAAAGATTGTTTTTATTCAACTTCAATCTTTTCTAGAGCACAACAACCTGTTTGAAAAATTTCAGTCTGGTTTTCGAGCCCGTCACAGTACTGAATCTGCACTGCTCAAAGTACAGAATGACATTCTTCTGTCTCTGGATGCAAAAAACCCTGTTCTGCTGGTGATGTTAGACCTCTCAGCAGCATTTTGACACCGTCGACCATCAGGTACTAATCAACTGCTTGTCTCAGCTGGTTGGCCTCCAGGGAGCTGTGCTAGAATGGTTCAGATCTTACCTAACTGGGAGAACTTTTTCTGTCATGATAGGTGATCTGTCCTCCTCTTCATCAACCCCTCTCACCTCTGGCGTACCACAGGGATCCATTCTGGGGCCAGTCCTCTTCTCTCTTTACATGCTGCCATTAGGATCAATCATTGCACGTCATAATCTGTCTTTTCATATGTATGCAGACGATTTACAAATCTATCTGCCAGTTACTCCCAACCCCTCACTCAGTTCAAACACTCTTGTCAACTGCTTAAATGACATTAAGCACTGGCTCTCTCAAAACTTCCTCCACCTAAACACAGATAAAACTGAATGCATTTTATTTAGTGCCCCCGGTGACACCAGTAGCATCCTTCCCAGTCCCAGTTTTGGTTTTCCCCTCCCCCACTTCAACCCGGTGGTCAGAAATCTTGGAGTGCAGCTTGACTCCAACGTAGACCTCAGCGTACTGCCTGTACGCCACTCTACGCGCGCATTCTGTGCGCACGCGGTCGCTGGCACAGCTCTGCTTTCTTTCTCACGTTAAATGCTCGCGTTTTCGCTCCAATTCCTTGTTGTAATTTGATCAGCTGCGCGCGAAGCAGGACAAACTTAGGTCGCTGATTGGTCACTTGCTGACACGCCTACTGAAATGATTGACAGCGAGTGGGACAAGCCGTTGTCTCTACTCCAGATGAGCAGCGGTTCGCTCGGCTGCTCTCGCTGCGGTCTTTCTAACTTTATATGTTAATAAAAACTAATCAAAAGTGGGGAAAAAAACAGGGAGCTCTTTTCCTGCAGCCCACAGCCCACCAGGAAATATTTAAAACCTCCCACAGCCAGGTAGGACATGAATTCATTCATTCCAGTCATGGAGTGAACAGAGGATTAATCTTTTACTTGACTTTTGGCAAAAAAACAAAACAAAAGTCCTGATCAGCGATGAAGAAGGGGAATTTAATTCATTTGTGTAACATACAAAACAGTCCGGCGCCGGGGAAGTTTATGGTCAGACACCGCACAAGCGTGCGCGGTCATAAAAAAAAAAGAGCTTTGCGCGTTCGTGCCTCGAGGGGCTACGCTTTTGCCACAGCGTACGTACGTCGTACAGAGGCGTACAGGGAGTACGCGCAGGTCTACCGGGCCCTTTAAAGCTTGATAAACAGATCAGTTCTGTTGTCAAAACCAGCTTCTTTCAGCTCCGTCTGCTCTCTAAAGTAAAGTCACTCCTCAGCCGTAGTGATCTGGAGAAGGCCATTCATGCCTTTGTGACCTCCAGACTTGATTATTGTAATGCTTTGTATGTTTGAATTAATCACTCTTCCATCTCCCGTTTACAGCTTGTACAGAACTCTGCCGCCCGCTTTTTGACCAACACACGGAAATATGAACACATCACTCCTGTCCTGTCCTCTCTACACTGGCTCCCGGTTCAGTTCAGGATACAGTTCAAGCTGCTCCTGTTTGTTTTCAAAGCTCTGAATGGACTCGCACCTCTCTACATCTCAGAACTTTTGAAAGTCCATCAGCCCGGCAGAGCTTTACGATCTGCCAGTCAACACCTGCTGGAGGTGCCTCGCTCAAGGTACAAACAATGGGGAGACCGGTCCTTTTCTGTTGCCGGCCCAAAAGCCTGGAACAGTCTCCCCCTTGAGCTGCGTGCCACCTCTGATCTGACTCTGTTCAAAACCAGACTGAAGACCCACTTGTTCAAAAAAAGCTTTCAGTGTGTAACTTTTATTACTTTGGTATTTTAGTATGTAGCTTTTTTATTTCCATTACCTCCTTTTATTGCTGTTACTTTTATTCTATTTTCACTGATTTATTGTACCGTTTTTTTAATATTTTCTGTCCTGTTAAGCACCTTGGTCAATGCAAGGCATTGTAGGAAGGTGCTATACAAATAAAGTTTATTATTTATTTTTATTATTATTATTATTATTATTATTTTACACACTAGGTCAAAATATCACATCTGAACCACATTTGACATAATGACACTGTTTTTCTAGTCACAAGATCTGGCTTCAGTTCCTTTATTAATTTAATTTAATTTTACTTCTGTGCTTCTAGAACAGATAATACATACTCTACATCTCTTTCCTGATTCCACTATATGACAGACATTGTATAATATTGCTACTGTAAAGTTGTTGCAGTGAACAATATTCCTACTATTTTTTTCAGATTTTGACTGAAAATAATCAGTTTATTGTGCACTGTATAGTGTTGGGCATTTGTTAAAGTCTGTGTAACATTTTTCTTTCTACAATCAGTTGTGGTTTCAGGGTGTTCCTCCAGAAGAGGCAGCCTTGTCATCAGTTGGTTCAGCTTCTTTGAGTGACTGGCTTTGGTACTGCTGTCCCTAAAGATAACCACAAAGAATATACTTTTGACCACAAAGTGCTGTAGTAGACAACAGTGTACAACAACTCACTGCAATCAGTGGAGGACTGTAGTATATTTTATTTAACAAATACATTGTATTGTCTTTTTTGTAAACAGCCTCGGTACTGTATAGAATTTTTTGAATCTTAAGAAACGGGCACATGAAAGCAAACATGCACTATTACTTTTATTTTATTTTATTGAGCTGCAATCCCTTTTTTATTATTTCAAAAAGCTACTGTGTTATATCAAAATAATAACTTGTTTGGGAAAGAACAGCCTCATGTTCTGCATGAATCAGCGTTCAGACAGGAATAATAACATCTGGCAAATAATTTGGCTCATGATGCCGTTCAAAGGTAAAAGTTCTGTTAGAAGCCTTGAACTTTTTATATTTTTTTATCTTTTTGCTCCTGAAAATTTTTCTGAACAACATAGAAAAATCTTATATTTAAAATAAATATGCTTATTATCAGTTGTGGATAAAGTACTCAAACACTTTACTTAAGTAAATGTACAATTAAACAGACAAAATGTAATCTAGTAAAAGTAGAAGTACCATATTAATGTTTTTACTTAAGTAAAAGTAAATAAGTACTTGCTTTAAAAAAATACTTAAAGTATTAAAGTAAAAGTACTTGCTGAATGTTTTACCTAATGCAATGGTCTACAATAGCATTAAGTGTGCCTATGTATATTTACTGTAATACATTAGTGTTGAGTCATTTTAATGATCAATGCTGCAGATAGTGCATGTTTTTATTGTGTTTACTCTATGACACAGTTCACACTTGGACTTGTGATTATGTGCATCAGAATTTCAGGGATGACATGCAGAGTTAAATGTCATAAAGCAAAATAAGAAAGAGGAATGATTATACCTTTGAAAGTTTTGATTTAACACAAAGTAAAACCATTGTGTCATTTTAACTGCAGTAAACATGTTTAAGTAAAAGTTGTCTGTTTGAAAAAAGGAGCATTAGACCTAACAAAGGAATACCTGATCAGTTCAATTCCAGTTTGTCATCAACCCTAGTTAAAATACTGTCTAGTCAACCTTGTAATGGGTCAATAGTGAACAATATTTTAACTTCTGACACCATTTTCAAAACTTGGACCTGAGTGTCGAGACATTTAGAGACATCTCTTGTCTCCTGTCCTAACATCCCATGAACTGACACATTTTAATGTTGCAGCAATAATGTATTGTTCAAGTTCAGAAGAAGTTGGTTTTCAAAGTTTTTTGAGTCCAGTCTGGCTCTTTTGGGAGAGAGAAGCTGTCCTGCTGTACTGAACAGTCTTTCAATAGTCTTTCAATAATCTTTCAATAGTCTTTCAATAATCTTTCAAGGGTCTTTCAATAGTCTTTCAATAATCTTTCAAGAGTCTTTCAATAATATTTCAATAGTCTGTCAATAGTCTTTCAATAATCTTTCAATAGTCTTTCAATAGGCTTTCAACAATCTTTCAAGAGTCTTTCATTAAGGTCATGGGTGAGGTACATATTCTGGCTGAATCTCTGTGGTGGAATCCATTACGGGTGTGTTAGTGGTGCTATGGGTGCTCCTAGCTCAATAACATATATACTAGAATATAATTCACTGGTCCAGCTCTTCTTGAAAGTGGGTCTAATGTTACCTGCCCACTTTGCAGTGATTCAATGGACCAGCTCCTATCTTGACATCAGTTACTTAACGACAAATCAAAAAAGCTTATCTAGCTTATCATTAACTTTACTAAATGTATTTTTATTATTTTGCATTTTATAATCTTTATGTATTTTATATTTAAATTTGTCACTGATAATGTTTGAACTGTATTGGTTTGTTAAGTGTCCTTGGGTGTCCTGAAAGGCGCTTTTAAATAAAAATGATTATTATTATTATTATTGTTATTATTATTATTTATTATTATTATTATTATTATTATTATTATTATTATTATTATTATTATTATTATTATTATTATTATTATTATTATTATTATTATTATTATTATTATTATCATCATTATTATTATAGATTTTATTACTGTTCTTATCTTACATTTTATTGTTGGATGTAACTGGGACCCTGCATACATAATGTCGTTTCATAATATGTACCACTTGCGGTGCAAATGACAATAAAGATTATCTAACTTACTCTGACTCTGTAAAAATGGCAGAATGATAACCATGTTTGCATTTCTTAAAGTTAATTAACTATGGTGGACATCTTAATTTGTACTCCAAATGTTATTCAGTTGTAGACATGCACTGCATCCAGTGTTTACCGTATTTTCCGGTGTATAGGTCGCACCCTTTTATGGTTTTTTCAAGGCCTGCGACCTATACACCAGTGCGACCTATATATGGCTTGTTATCACTTTCGGCGAAACAAATTTTTAAATCCAGCTCATTTCACAATTACGTTCATTTATTAAGGAAAAGTTCAGCTCAGACACATATTTGCTATAATTTTTATCAAACAAATAATTGTTTTTAAGTGTTAATCTTCTTAAAAGCCTTGCTGTGCGCTCCTGTGGCAGACATTTGCAGCAGAGCTAAACGTAGGTGCGACCTATACACCAGTGCAACCTATCTAGGGATTTTTCCAATCTATTGGTGATAATTGGACATTGCGACCTATACACCGTGCGACCGTGGTGTAGTGGTAATGGCAGTCGACCCCTGATCGGAAGGTTGGAGGTTCGAATCCCGCATCCGCCCACCATGTGTTGTGTGTCCCTGGGCAAGACACTTAACCCCGAGTTGCTCCCGGTAGGTCTGGATGGCGCCTTGCAAGGCAGGCTACCACTACCGGTGTATGAATGTCTGAATGAATGGGTGGATGGCTGGTATTGTAAAGCGCTTTGGGGCTCCTCACAGGGGGCTGGAAAGCGCTATATAAATAAGCTCCATTTACCATTACCATTTACACAGGTGTGACCTATAAACCAGAAAATACTGTACTTAATTTGAGTTTAAATGAAAACTATCAGGTAATTAATAAAATATTTTGTTTACAAATAGACAGACAATCAAATATGTATACACAAGTAATTACATTACTGACTTCTACTATGAAAGGCATACAATAACAATTATGTGTTGTAGCAAATTGTCCTGTTTTCCTGTTCTTTTTGTGTAACAGCTCAACTCAAAAATTGCTAGTAGAGAGTTATCAGAGATTTTTTATCAAAAAGGTTTTCAATTAAATTCAACTTTATTTTGGTAAATTAAAAAAATTACAAACAAAAAGAAAACAATATAAAATGGTAACTCAATAATTTACAACAAAAAAAAGGAATAGGCTGAAGCCAAGGCTTATACTTTCCTACCTTATTCATAGACTTAGCAGTCTACATAATGACAGATATCTACTGTCCACATATATACATAAGTGCACATACAAACATTTACTGTATATTTAAATATGCATGTATACATACTCACATTGCATACATACATGGTTACATAATACATATATACATCTACATAACATATCCATAAGCTTGTATAATTTTACATTTTAAGGCTCTTTTGAAGCTCACCAAAAAAGCACATAATTTGAGATCATCATTCAGGTCATTCCACAGTTTCACGCCTATAACTGAAATACATCTAGATTTTACTTTACTTTTCTCTTTACCTTGTTGAAATATTAACAAACCTCGTAAATTATATTTACTCTCTCTTAACTTAAATAATTTCTGAATTCCAGAGGGAAGACGTTTGTTCAGTGCTTTATACATTATTTCCAGTATTTTTATATAAGCAATGTCATTAAATTTTAAATTATTATTTTGAATAAAAAGTTTATTAGTTGGTTCACAATATCCCACTTTATTAATAAGCCTAATTGCTTTTTTTGTAACTTTATTAATACGTCAATAGTAGTTGTATTTGCATTTCCCCATATTTCTGTGCAATATAACAAGTAGGGCATAATCAAGGAAGAGTATATAATATGCAAGCCTTTCACATTTATTAAATCTTTTATTTTAAACAATATTCCAATAGTTTTTGCAATTTTATTACTAATATATTCAATATGAGACTTCCAACTAAGTTTGCTATCCAGAATGATACCTAAAAATTTTGTCTCATAAACTCTGTCGATTTCATTTCCATTTATATGCAACTTTACATTATTGTAAATCTGATTACCTGGAAAAAAAGGTTTTCATAAGCCATGGTGGCTATAGCAGTTGAAAAGTTGAAGAATACCCCAACCCACCCACGTCCCCGCCACACACAGACAAAAACAAACGTTTGCAGAATAAAATACTGTAATGTCTTAAACATGTTTAAACTTTTAAATTATATTTTACTGTTTTACCCATGTTTGACTTCTGTCATTTGGACTGTAAATGAACTGTACTTATGTAGGGCCTTACTATATAATCAAGATATGCAAAGTGCTTTACAACACAATCTATGGCATCATTTTTCTCCACACACATTCATACATCACTCTAGATTCCTACACACATAATTTGAATCTGTAGAGGTTAATCAGAGATTTAAAACACATTCATACAGCAATGAGACACAGGTCATTGTGTGATCCGTGTCTTGACCAGGGACACTACAACATGTGACTGCTGGTGGATCCGAACCCCCAACTCTCCCATTGGAGGATGACTATTTTAATCCCCCCCCCCCACACACACACACACACACACGCACACACCAACACCTAAATGTGCATCTAAAAAGTTATACTGTGAATATATTTATTTTTTGTCAAATAATTTCATGTCTATTGTCATAGATTCATGACACATTGTGTTAAATATTTCAAGCCTTTATTTTTTGTAATTATTATAATAATGGCTCAAATATTATAAAAATAAAATGTGTGTCCCATGAGAAATAGAATATTATGCCAGCTTTTGGTACCTTTGTCAGTGTGGGCAGGAACCAAGTCTTGCTGGAAAATGAAATAATCATCTTCATAAAGCTCATCTGCAGAAGGAACCATGAAGTCTCTAAAATATCCTGGTAGATATTGTGTTGACTGTGGACTTCAGAAGACACAGTGGACCAACACCAGCAGAGGACATGGCCCCAAGACATCACTGACTGTGGAAACTTCACTCTGGACTTCAAGCAACATGGATTCTGGGCCTCTTCACTATTCTTCCTACCTCTGGGACCTTAATTTACAAATTACATGCAAACTTAATTTAATCTGAAAAAAGAGGACGTTGAACACTGATCAACAGTCCAGTTTTTTTTAAATACATTTTATTCATTTCGTTTAAAACATGACAATTTAAAAAACTAAACAAGATATATACAGTACTGTGTACATACAGTATATATATATATATATATATATATATATATATATATATATATATATATACATATATATGGTAAATGGTAAATGGAGCTTATTTATATAGCGCTTTCCAGCCCCCTGTGAGGGACCCCAAAGCGCTTTACAATACCAACCATCCACCCATTCATACACACATTCATACACCGGTAGCGGCGACTGCCATGCAAGGCGCCTTCCAGTCCTACCGGGAGCAACTCGGGGTTAAGTGTCTTGCCCAGGGACACAACGACACATGGTGTGGGGAACCGGGATTCGAACCTCCAACCTTCCGATCGGGGGACGACTGCCATTACCACTACGCCACGGCCGCCCATAATATATATATATATATATATATATATATATATATATATATATATATATATATATATATATATATATATATATATATATATATATATATATATATGTATATATATATATATATATATATATATATATATATATATATATATATATATATATATATATATATATATATATATATATATATATATATATATATATATATATATATATATATATATATATATATATATATATATATATATATATATATATATATATATATATATATATATATATATATATATATATATATATATATATATATATATATATATATATATATATATATATATATATATATATATATATATATATATATATATATATATATATATATATATATATATATATATATATATATATATATATATATATATATATATATATATATATATATATATATATATATATATATATATATATATATATATATATATATATACAGTATATATATATATATATATATATATATATATATATACATATATATACATACAATACAATAAAAAATAAAAAATAAAATGAAAGGTGGCAGAAGAAGAACTAGTCTTATGAAAACTGCCCCTTTTTACTTAATTTTATTGTAAATCAAAATGTTTTTACAAAATGTAAATTAAAATGTAATTCACAGAGAAAATAAATATCTAGCTAAATTAACAACATAAAAACTCAAACATCTAAATGAAATCAGACAACAACTGAAGTAGATTTATATTAACAATTTCCATATTCTTTCAAGAAAGTCGTCTTTGGTGCATGTACTGCATCCTGCCGAAAGAGCCTCCAGCGTATAGTGAGAGCAGCTGAGAAGATTGTCGGCACCTCCTTCCCCTCACTACAGGACTTACACAGCAACCGCCTCACTCGGAAAGCCCTCTGCATGGCAGGTGATCCCACACACCCACTACACAGCTGCTTCAGCCTGTTGCCATCGGGGAGGAGACTGAGGAGTCTCCAGGCTCGAACCAGCAGACTGAGAGACAGCTCTGTTCATCAGGCAGTCAGGATGCTTAACACTCTGCCAGCTCTGCCCTCCCTCCCACTTGTACTGCCTTAATCACAAAAAACTTTCACACATTACCACACAACACAAAGTTTTTAACACTGGACTCTGTGTCATCAATACGGGTCATTCACTCAACTCACGGTCATGTGCTCATTCAGTTTGCACTACTTCTCATATTTGCACTAATGTTTGTATTACATTACTGCCTATAGTCATACTACTGTTTACATTTACTGTTGACATTTATTACTACTGTTTACATTTATTACTACTGTTTACATTTATTACTACTGTTTACATCTAGACTTTTTATATCTACACTACTGCTGATATACAGTATATATTCTTTTTACTAGCCTTATTGCATAATGCCACTTTGTTTCTATACCAATATCAACTACCTCATACATATACTGTGTACATTAACCCCATATGCTGCTTTGTCACTCTTTACAAATGTCAAATGCCAGAACCTTCATTTATTTTATAGATATACTTTTTATACTTTATACTTCGGGACAGTATTACACTCTATTTCATTTTTGGTGTTGGTGAAACTTTTTATACTTTTATACTACTATGGAAAACTACTATGAAAAAACTCAGGACAGTATTACACTCTATTTCATTTTATGATTATGTTTATTAAATGTTGGTGTTTTGGTGTTGGTGAAACTTTTTATACTTTTTTACTACTATGAAAAACTACTATGCAAAAAACTCAGGACAGTACTAAACTTTTATTATTTCATTTTATGCTTGTTTATTAATTGTTTAGTGTTTAAATGGTTACTGTTGCACCGAGGGACTGAGAGAGAAATGCACTTTCAATCCTGTGTATGTCCTGTACATATTGCAGTTCTGACAATAAAGTTGACTTTGACTTTGACTTTATCAGTCTCTTAAATGTACTGTATACAGTATCTGGCATTTTTAACGTTATCATCCAAACCATTCCACAATCCTATTTCCTGAATTATTGTGGATCGTTCCTTCAAACTAGTACTAAAATAAGGCTTCACAAGCTTCTCAATTCCTTTAAGAAAATATACACTCTCTCTTTTAACAAAATTTGTTTGAATATTAACGGGCAACATGCCTTTATGTGCCCAGTTCTTTGTCTCCTCAGCAGGTAAGACACTTCTGATGTTGTCTCTGGTGCAGGAGTGGCTTGACTTGATCCAGTTCAGCTGATTAGTGTGTGACACCATGAGTTTCCAATATTGAACCTCTTCACAATGTTCTAGTTGAATTTTAATTATAATTTTGTGACACTTAATTTTGTATTTTCATTATTTGTATGCCATAATCATCAAAATTACAAGAAATAAAAGCTTGAAATAGTTCAATCTGTGCGTAATGAATCTATGTAATATGAGTTTCACTGGTGTTGAGAGGAGGGTGGGGGATTCCAGGTAGGTATGATAAGGAAATGAGGAGACCAGCTGGTCAGCTGCAGATGTTCTAGAGTGAGTGAGCAGGCAAGTGGTGAGGGACAGAGGAGCAGCTAGAGTGCTAGACAGTTCAAGGTCAGAGGCAAGAGCTTGCAGGCATTCCAGGGGAAGCTCGTATTGAAGATACCATGCAGGAGGAGAAACCGTTTCCATGATTCTTTCTCAGGTGGATGACTTCTAGAAACAGGAAAACACAGGTAAGTATAATTCTTACTGAAAGGAACATTAACAGTCTGAACATCAATACAGGTTGGTGTCTAACGCTCCAGCAGCAGGGAAATAAGTGTTTCCTCAGCCTCTTATACACCTGGAGCTCATCAGTGGAAGTATCTGTAGCTGCTGCTTGTTTGCACTGCCCTAACTCGGGGACCTGCAGATGGAAAAACACTGGAATCCTACACTAACTAGTTGTGAAATGTCAAGAACTTAACTTTAACACAAATCAATCTATTTTCTTTGTATGCATTTCCTTTCCAAGTTGGAGGGAAGCTGGTGTCGATTTGCAGCAGTCGCTGCTCGTTTTGCAGCCCAGATGGGTCAAAAGTCCGTCACAGAACCACATAAAAACAAATGACACAAACAACCATGCACCAAATAAATCACACCGCATATAATTTGGAATTACCATTTAACCTAATATGCATGTTTTTAGCCTGTGGTAGGAAACTCTAGTACTCGAAGAAAACCCACGCATGAGCAAGGAAAACGTGTAAACTCCACACAGAAAGGCCAGAAGGCAAACATGCCACCTTCTTGCTGTGAGACGACAGCTCTAACAACTGCAACGCTGTGTCATCTTTTAAAACAATATTCATATATTTATTATTTAAAATAAAGCTGTGCACTCTGCTGCAAAATGCTGCCGTGCAAAGATTTGTATTCATGCAAAGCATATTTAGCAAAAAACTTTGATGCCTAATAATCTTCAGCTGCATCCATGCCTGTGGCCTCAAGTTGATCAAAAGTAAAAACTAAAGACAGCTTATTAAATCTGACTTTCAAGGTCTGGTGTTGCTTTTCAAAACAAATCCATGCTGTGCCAAGGTGTGATGGTTGCTAGGAATGGATTATTGGCAATGCTTGGACTATAATTTAAAGATCCATAAAAACTAAAGCTTTTCCTGTTATTTTCTAGAGGGCAGTCAGGCAATTCGTTAAGCAGACAGCTTGGAGAGTGTTCGCTCTTGATGGACTGCAATGCAGTGAATCCTTTCTTTCTATGTGCTGTGTTTCACTGTGTTTGATGTTCAGAACAAGTTCCATCCAACAGGTTGCTAAATAATTAAGAGTGCATTTGATTTATCGGCCTAGTCTTTTCTTCATTAAGCCCACTAAAAGGGAAACTACTAAGCTGCAACTGGAAGCAGTAAGTACATTTTTTAAATGTATTTCATATTTATCTTTTTTGGAAGTGGAATTTTTGTAATTGTATGTTTCCTTTACAGTGTAAGTTCAAAGTTGTGATTTCAAAATTTAAATATAAAGTTATGTTTATTCAAATCAATACAGTTATGTATTCCCAGTCCGTCCTTACATCTAGGTAAAAGTAACTTTAAAGTTGTTGAACAGATTTACTTGTAAGTTAGTGTACATAAATCATAAATCTGCTCCCATAAAGTGTATTAAATCTGCTACTTTGAAAGATTATGATGTGTATTCAATACAAAAAGTGTTATAGCAACGGTAAGGGGAACTACAACTTTAAATTAGTTCTCAGGTAAGGGCAAAAGTGTTTGTCCTTTCAGAAATACACTTGGCTATCTATCACAACTGCTGTACAGTTACACAGCAAATAACATTGTTTTCATTTTTTTCGTCAAGTGTTCTGGATAAAATCAGTTCTCTGACTGTGGTATAAGTAAGGTATGTGGAGCATTTAGATTGTCTGGAATAAAAAAATAAGACATGCTTGTAGAGTTTTTTTTTTTTTTTTTGCTGAATAGGGTAGCTTGTCAATTGTTTCATTGCAATCTGCACTACAGTACTTTAAGTGGAACTCAACCTACAACTTTGAAATAAATCTGATATATATATATATTTTTTGCCTTTTTTATTATTACAGTCAGTGGTGAAATTATTGTAAAACCTCTTTCAGAAATCAGAACAAGTGCTCAATACAAAAAAAATAAAATACATTGACTTCATTTGTTACAGAAAACGTTTCACCCTCTATCCAAAGGGCTTTTTCAATTCAAAGGATCAGCCTGTGTGACTCTTTCAGAAATAAATTCCTCGGCAAAAACAGTAAAAGGAGCAGACCTGAGTGGACATGTTGGTGAAGGAAACAGAGCGGATGAGGAAGTGATGGGTAGGTTTGGTGTCAAGGAAAGAAACCAGGAAGGAAAGATGGTGGTGGATGTTACGAAGAGAATGGAAATGGCTGTAGTCAACACTTGTATCCAAAAAAGGGAGGGAATTAAGCCTCCAGTATACTTACACATACAGTACATCTATCCGCAGAGATCTGCGCATACTGGATTAGAGTCGAAGTGGACGCCCGCAGGGCATGTCCATGCAAAGCTCAATTTTTACAACTGCGTACCCGTACTCTGTGTCGCACAATAAACTACCCGGCGAAGGACTGTTTTGTATGTGGCACTAATGTAATTAATTTCCCTTCTTCATCTCTGACCTGGCCTTTTCTTTTTTCTTTTTTTCCAAGAGGCAAGCAATCTCTTCCTCCTCCGTTGATGCCATGACTGAAATTGTGAGAAATAAAGTAATTTGTCATGAGAAAATTAAAATCAGGTCCAGCGTGGCTGCGGGAGGGTCTGGAGATTTCCTGGTGGGCAGGTCTGATGTGTGGGCTGCAGGCCCAGTGCTCCCTGTTTTTTTTTTTAAGATTTGTTTTATTAACAACATACAAACACAGAACACTGCTGCGGCTGGAGCTGCCAGCTCTCTCTTCTTTTTTTTTTTTTTGCGAAATGTCAATGAATCTATTAGGTGTGTCAGCAAATGACCAATTGGCAACTTACATTTATCCCGAAGGTAAACACCCCTTGACTGTGGAGCTGACTGCAGCCGCTCAGGGTGGACGCTTGAGTATGAAGTCTGAACCCTCTGCGGACAGTGTGCACAGTTTCTGTAAGGCTGACATGATACATGAGTATATTGGAGCCTTAGAGTGACCTATAAGAGTGGAGGAAGGAGTTTGAAGGTCAACTACATTCTGTGTAGAAGCAGAAGCCTGAGGGAGATTGGGGACTGTAAGGTTTTGGCAGGGGAGAGTGTGAACAAACAGCATTGGATGGTTGTGTGTATTTTGTAGAATGGCTGTTGTTGTGGAGAAGATGGTACGTGTAAATTCAAAGAAGAAGACAGATTGGTGGCAGCTGAGGAAACAGGAATGTTGTGAAGAGTTCAGAGAGGAGCTGTTAAATGATCTGGGTGGTAAGAAAGAGCTTCCAGATGACTGGGCTACCACAGCAACTGAAAGTAAATGGTAAATGGAGCTTAGTTATATAACGCTTTCCAGCCCCCTATGAGGGGACCAAAGCGCTTTACAATACCAACCATCCACCCATTCATACACACATTCATACACAGGTAGCGGCAGACTGCCATGCAAGACGCCATCCAGCCCTACCGGGAGCAACTCGGGGTTAAGTGTCTTGCTCAGGGACACAACGACACATGGTGTGGGGAACCGAGATTCGAACCTCCAACCTTCCAATCGGGGGACGACTGCCATTACCACTACGCCACGGCCGCCCCGTAAAGAGAAAGGTAGGATGGTACTTGGTGTGTCATCTGGACAGAAAACAAAAGATGATATTGAAATCTAGTGGTGGGATCATGAAGTGCAGGTAGCTGTTCAAGAAAGAGGTTAGCCAAGAAGATACATGACAGTGAGGCGACTGAATATATGAAACAGGTGACAGGCTCTGTCCCTGTCTGTTTTCTTTATATTTCTTTGTGTTCTCCTCTTTTCATACTTTTGTTATTCTATCCCTCATGTGATTCTGTTCCCTGGTATCTGATTCTGTTTTCTGTCACTTTCCACTCACACCTCAGTCTGCCTCTCCAGTCCTCAGTCTTAATCATTCACACCTGTTCTCATCAGCCACCTGCCCAGCTGCACTCATTACTCATTACTCTGTCAAAAGACTTTCTCTCCTCCACTCTGCGTCTGGTCATTGTTCTGTCTGCACAGATGTCACAGTCATCCTGTCTCTGTGTCCAAGTCCCCATCTGAGTCTGTACCCGTCCTGTTTTGCCTGCCTGTTCCCGTTCTTGTAAGTTTTGCTGCCACGTCAGCTTTTTGTTTTTGTTTTCATAGTTTAAAATAAATCGTTTTTATTTTAAAACTCCTTCCTCATTCACCTGCCTGCAAATGGGTTCAAAACACAAGGATTGTGATAACAGGAATACAAGGAAATGTCATGTAGAGCAAAGAGAGATGAAGCAAAAGCAAAGCAGAAGGTGTATGCTGAGTTGTATTGGGGCTGGACATTAATGAGGGCAACAAGGACATTTTCCGATCTGTGAGATAGAGGGATCAGGTTGGAAAGAATGTGCAGCAGGTTAGGCTTGTTAACTGTAGGAATGGTAATGTTATAACAAGTGAGGAGAGTGTGACAAGAAAATGGAAGGAATACTTTGAGGAGCTAATAAATTAAGACTATGAAAGGGAAAGGAAAGTAGTGGTCTTAGAAACTGTGGACCAGGAACCAGGAAAGATAATTGAGGGTGAAGCTCGGAAAGCTCTGAAAAGAATGAAGAAGGGAAAGGCAGTAGAACTTGAGGAAATACAAATGTAGGTTTTTGAAATGTCTTGCAGAGACGGCAGTTTGATGAGCCACACAATTAAAAGCTGGGATAGAATTGAGGAAGCTAGACTTAGATGAGAGGTGATAATTTGTGAGCCTCAGAATGGTTTAATGCCAATAAAGAGTACCACATATGCTACCTGCTTTGAGGATGCTTTCGGATAAGTAAAGAGGGAGTCAGAAAGAACGTCATTTTGTCTTTGTGGATTTAGAAATATCATATAACAGTGCAATGGCAGAGAAGTGTGTTAGACTGGTACAGGCCATGTATGATGACAGCAGGAAAGGAGTGCTTCAAGTTCAATGTGAGATTTAATTAAAAAAATGGCTATGGCAGAAATTAAGATGTTGTGGTTGCCCTTAGATGTGTAAGATTAGGAATGAGATCACCAGAGGTACAGCACACATTGAAAAATGAGATAAAGTTAGAGAGACCAGACCTAGATGGTTTGGACACGTCCAGAGGTGGGACAGTGGGTACATTGGTAGAAGGAAGTTAGAAAGGCAGCTGACAGAAAAAAAGGGGGAAAAAAAGACAAAGGATATGGCAAAAGAGGAAATATTCGGATGCAGTTAGATAAGACATGGATGTAGTTGGGGTGAGGACAGAGGATGCTTATGACATAATGGGATGGAGAAGGATGAGCAACTGTGGTGGAAGAAGAAAAAGAAGCACCATTCTTTAAACTTTTTTTTCTGGAGTTGGGTCAAAACAAACATCTTGGTGCACTTTCCGAAAGAAAAAAAAAACTGACGATGGCAGTCTAATAGAATGAATCCACTTTGTACATCCCATTCTACAATGTATGAGGTTAACATGCCATCCAATTCTCTTCATTTAATTTTATTTCAATCTACAGTCTAAACAATCATCCAAATGATTCCCCAAAATTAAGTGAGATTTAAAAAGCAATTCTGACTAACTACATTGTACAGTTATATTTCTTTCATTTTAATTTTTTTCATAAGGTTGGGATTAAATAAAATGTGTTCGCTATTTAAAAATAAATTAATAAATTAATTAAACAATTGAAATAACATCCTCCACATTGTGATTCAATCATTTATTCCAAAAGTTCAATAACTTTGATGACACTGAAGTAGACTTGGCAACTTTAAAAAATGAGAAGCCCGTTTTGGCAGCTTTGGCTGAGTGGTTAGAACAGTCGTTTTCCAATGCAAGAGTTGGGGGTTCGATTCCAACAGGAGTCACACGCCCACGTGTCCATGGGAAAGACACTGAACCTTTCATTACCTCCAATGTGATGGCAAGATGGCCGCGCTCAGTGCAGCCGCAGCTTCACGAGTTCCCGGATCATCTCTAGTTT
>JBBPBX010016003.1:0-19278 GCA_038048925.1 Garcialebias charrua | reverse complement strand
TAGAATAATATTTATAACTTATTTAAAATTTTAAATACTGTAACTTATTTGAAATTTAGAATACAGCATAACATTTCCCAATATTTTATTGTATAAAATCCATTAGTACATAAAGGGGTTGTAAAAAAAAAGTTAAAAACAGGGTCTTTCATCTATTTTATTAATAAAATAGCACTCAAGTGTTTTCATTGAGCATCAGTAGATTAAACCTCATTATTATGATAATACTTTAATATTTAATAAATAAATATAATACTTTAATATTTAATTTAAAAAAATGTATTCTCTTTTTTTCTCTTTTGTTTTCTATTGTTTAAGGAAATTCTACCATTGCTGTTCATCGTTCTTTAGTTTTAGCAGGTCGCTTTCGTAAATGAGCCATGAGGCTCAATAAGATTTACCTGACTAAATAAAGGTTGAATGAATGAAAAAAATACTTTAATATCTTATAAAAAAAATTTAAATCTTAAACTAAATGTTTTGTTGTTCTCTACATGTCCTGAACCAGACCAGACCCTTGTACTGTAGGATTAATCTGAATATCCCAGTCCTGGACCGTTACTTTAACACTAGGAATACCAGAATATTCAGATGAGTACTACACTTACCAGAGCCTGTCAAATGACAGATTGAGGGATTTGCATTCAATTAGGTTTGTGTGACCCCCTGGGGCTGAAGTCTTTTGTGTGCTCAAAACATCCCCCAGTAGCCAAAACAAAACATCTCCCCCATATTCCAACAACAACATTCTTTCTGCAGGTTGAAAGTGCAGCTTTTTACAACACAGACCAAACTTTTGGAGATGTTGATGACTCTTTGCAAATGTCAACGCTAGAAACTTCAGTTTATTTTATAGATATACGTTTTATACTTTTTATACTACTATGCAAAAACTCAGGACAGTATTACACTTTTATTATTTCATTTTATGCTTATGTTCATTGGGTGTTTGGTGTTTTAGGGGTGTTTGGTGTTTCAGTGTTGGTGTAAATTTTCATACTTTTATACTATTATGAAAAAACTCAGGACAGTGTTACACTTTTTTTACTATTTTACTATTTTATGCTTATGTTTATTAAATGTTTTAGTGTTTAGTGTTTAGATGGTTACTGTTGCACCGAGGGACTGAGAGAAACGCAATTTCGGTCCTGTGTATGTCCTGTACATATTGTAGTTCTGACAATAAAGTTGACTTTGACTGCCTCTAAGCGAGCAGGTCCCCGGTTCAAATCCTGGTCCGGGGGCCTTTCTGGGTGGAGTTTGCATGTTCTCTCCGTGCATGCGTGGGTTTTCTCCGGGTGCTCCGGTTTCCTCCCACAGTCCAAAAACATGCATGTTAGGCTGATTGTTAACTCTAAATTGACCCTAGGTGTGAGTGAGACAGGTCCCTCTTGTAAATGAGTCCCCGTGGCTCAACGAGTCCAGCCTGTATAAATAAAGGTTGAATGAATGAATGAACAAACTGATATGGAGAGAACACAAATTCTGTAAGAATAAAAATACTAAATATCACCTATTCCACGGTCAAGGCGGGATTGCATTGGTCACTTTTATCTGAAGGCGGCGGGATTGTACAGGTGGTCCCCGACTTACGAGGACATCGACTTACAGGCCTTCGGCCTGGAAACCCTGCTATGGACCGTGTCGGTTCATAAGTTTCTCCGCGGAGACACATGCGCTTTATGTGAACGGCGGTTTTGTCAGGAAGGCATCTTTGTCCTTCCTGGACGAAGGACAAATGGTAAATGGAGCTTATTTATATAGCGCTTTCCAGCCCCCTATGAGGGGCCCCAAAGCGCTTTACAATACCAACCATCCAACCATTCATACACACATTCATACACCGGTAGCGGCAGACTGCCATGCAAGGCGCCATCCAGTCCTACCGGGAGAAACTCGGGGTTAAGTGTCTTGCCCAGGGACACGACACATGGTGTGGGGAAACGGGATTCGAACCTCCAACCTTCCGATCGGTGGACAAGTGCCATTACCACTATGCCACGGCTGCCTATCTGCCTATCTGCAAGCTACATGCTGAGTGAAATAAAATTGAATAAAGTTGTTTCACTCCAGTTTTCATGTAAACATTCATACTTTTGAGTGTGGAAAAATGATTGTGTTATACAACAAATACAGAGCTTTATCATTCAATGGGTCTCTGACTTTGTACAGTACTGTAATAGATTTAGTATTTTTATTCTTACAGAATTTGTGTTCTCTCCATATCAGTTTGTTCATTCATTCATTCAACCTTTATTTATACAGGCTGGACTCGTTGAGCCACGGGGACTCATTTACAAGAGGGACCTGTCTCACTCACACCTAGGGTCAATTTAGAGTTAACAATCAGCCTAACATGCATGTTTTTGGACTGTGGGAGGAAACCGGAGCACCCGGAGAAAACCCACGCATGCACGGAGAGAACATGCAAACTCCACCCAGAAAGGCCCCCGGACCAGGATTTGAACCGGGGACCTGCTCGCTTAGAGGCAGTCAAAGTCAAAGTCAAAGTCAACTTTATTGTCAGAACTGCAATATGTACAGGACATACACAGGACCGAAATTGCGTTTCTCTCAGTCCCTCGGTGCAACAGTAACCATCTAAACACTAAACACTAAAACATTTAATAAACATAAGCATAAAATAGTAAAATAGTAAAAAAGTGTAACACTGTCCTGAGTTTTTTCATAATAGTATAAAAGTATGAAAATTTACACCAACACTGAAACACCAAACACCCCTAAAACACCAAACACCCAATGAACATAAGCATAAAATGAAATAATAAAAGTGTAATACTGTCCTGAGTTTTTGCATAGTAGTATAAAAAGTATAAAACGTATATCTATAAAATAAACTGAAGTTTCTAGCGTTGACATTTGCAAAGAGTCATCAACATCTCCAAAAGTTTGGTCTGTGTTGTAAAAAGCTGCACTTTCAACCTGCAGAAAGAATGTTGTTGTTGGAATATGGGGGAGATGTTTTGTTTTGGCTACTGGGGGATGTTTTGAGCACACAAAAGACTTCAGCCCCAGGGGGTCACACAAACCTAATGGAATGCAAATTCCTCAATCTGTCATTTTACAGTCTCCCATGGGAGCTATATGTAAAATATGTACAAGTACATATGTTTGGTATTCCTAGTGTTAACCAAGAAGATCCTAGACTGGATTTGTGATGATGCAGGGAGTCTCTGGAGGTGTTGTTTCATCTCCTGGACCTGGATTCATGACATGGTTGGGGGCGACAACTGTTTTCTGGCTGGCAGGTGCATCTTGCAGGTGGTCAGTGGAGCTTGGGACGCCTCGTTCTGCTGTCCATCGTGGTGTCATCCACCTGCCTAAAAACCCAGAGGACCTGCAGGTGGTGTCCTGTGGGTTTGCAGAGCTGGCAGCCACAGAACCTTTTGTTGTTTTTTAATTAACTTACTGTTAATAAAATGAATTATAGACAACTAGTTTTTGTAATCAATTTATTTTTTCAAAATTAGAACAAAACAAAGACCAACACATTTTTCAAACTCATAAATATACCGGTAATTTATTTACCGGTATTTGCATTTTTTTCTAGAATACTAAATAATCTTTCCATCATCTCCCTACTTTCATTCAACCTTCTCTCTTCTGCCTCCCTCTGCAGCTTCATATCTTCCCTCTGCAGCTTCATATCTTCTCTGATTAAGTCCATTAACTCATCCTCTCTGTTGTTCTTCCTCTTTCTTCCTCGTCTCTGTTCCATTCTTTCCTCCTCCTCAGCCCTGTCGTCCTGGTCACCCACTGCTGTGCTTGGACCTGGATTGTCCTCACGGATGGAGGAAATTAGGACAGGAGGTGCAATGCAAGGTCTCTGTCCTAACGCCTCATCCATGAGGACAAACCAGGGCCACGTCGCAGCAGTGGGCTTCCCACTCACTCCTTCCCCTGACCCTGGATATTTGCAGTCCTGAACAGAGGAAATAAGATATCACAGTTGGCAAAAAGAGCAACAAACTTTTTTTTTTTTTAAAGTTTACAAGTACATACCGGATTCCAAAAAAGTTGGGACACTAAACAAATTGTGAATAAAAACTGAATGACGTGGGGATGGCAAATGTCAATATTTTATGCATAACATAACATAGATGACAGATCAAAAGTTTAATCTAAGTAAATGTAACATTTTAAAGGAAAAATATGTTGATTCAAAATTTCACAGTGTCAACAAACCCCCAAAAAGTTGGGACAAGTAGCAATAAGTGGCTGGAACGCCAATCAACGCTCCGTTCAGAAGCCTGCCTCACTGATGGTATGGGGTTGCATGAGCGCTTGTGGCATGGGCAGCTTGCATGTCTGGAAAGGCACCATTAATGCAGAGAACTATGTTCAGGACTTGTCGCAACTTTTTTTGGGATTTGTTGACGCCATGAAATTTTGAAACAACATATTTTTCATTTAAAATGATAAATTCTCTCAGTTTAAACTTTAGATCTGTGATCTATTCTGAATAAAATATTAGATGTTGGCACCTCCACATCATTGCATTCAGTTTTTATTCACAATTTGTTTAGTGTCCCAACTTTTTTAGAATCTGGTTTGTATCAACAGAGCACGTACAAATTATATAATTCATTACACATGTACATACTTTGTATTTCTTCTTTAAATTGTCCCATTTTTTTTTAGCCTGCAGAGGAGTTACTTTATCCTGCAGGCACATCTTCTCCAAAATTACCCTAATAACATCAACATAAAATGAATGAAGAGGGGAAACATGGAAAATAATGTCTTAAACCCACATTGAAAAACAGTTTTCACAGCACAACACAAGAGGTTGCAGGTTATGTACAGTAGGGTTAATGAAACTGTACTCAGAAGCATAAGATGAATCTTGTACCTCCACGCCACAGCTGCAGAATTTTTAGCCCCCGTAAATAGGTGGCTGTTTTTATTCCGAAGCTTAATAAAAGCCTCGGTCTGCTCCTTGCTCCCTAAAAAACAGAAGAATAAAATTAGCTTAGCAGCGATAATACGACGGGACCCGCTGTACGAGCTGACAAAAGATATAAAAAATATCTACGCAAATGACTAACATCCGCTTTAATCATTTATGTCATAAATCATAACCGCTTTAGGCTTTTAATTTTTTAATCCCACATTTTAACATAACTTACATTTAAAAGTGTATTCTGTCGCTTCGTCCGCCATTACGTTCATCCAAAATGTTCCCTCAATGCGCACGCGCAGAGTAAACGCAATCAGTGTTGCCAGATAGAATCCAGGTTTTCCAACCCAAAAATCTGTTAAACACCGCCGAAAAACCGCCCAATCAGAAAGTGTCACGTGACACATCACATACAGCAAAGCGGGGGGGGGGATAAGAGTTAGGTCCTCTGGATGGGTTAAAAAATTGTAGAAACGCTTCTTCTTTTATCCAACAGACTTTTTCTTTTTTTACTTCTGTATTTACAAAAAAAATTATATATATATATATATATATATATATATATATATATATATATATATATATTATATATATATATATATATATATATATATATATCGGTGTTTATTTGTTCAATGTGATTAATCAAAACCAGTTAAATGTGATCATTAGTGCTCTTTATTAAGAAAATCAACATGTCACATTTCAAGAACTGATTATTATAGACACATTAAATGTTCACTAATGAATATTTCTATATTTATCATCACAGTAATAGTGTTACACACATTATTAGTTGTTAACACTCAAAATTAGTGTTTACCTATACTGTAACCTAAACATTTAAGAAATAAACATTTTTATTAATCACTTTAAAAGTTATAAATGTTGTCTTTGGTGCATGTTTGCTTTCCAAATATATGTCCAAATGTCATTCACACGGTGTGTGTGAATGACAGGCATAAAACACTTTGTAAAACGGTGCTTTATGAATGTAGTGTCCGCGGGAACTCAATAACCACACCATGTCGCTTCGTGCACCAAACTTTACTGAGCTCAAAACCCCCCACACACACACATTTACCCCATGCCGTAAAGCATCTCTTAAAGGCACAGTAACATGTCGTAACAAACAGAGCACACCATTACAGACCCAACAAACACATTAAACACTGTGATTTCTGAACACAACATTTTCCCCCCTTCACCCCCCTTGAAAACATAACACTTTGCAAAGAATAACAGATTAAACTGGGCTCAATAAAACACAGATTAATAGATCTTTAGTAACACCATCACCCTGTCACATAGTCCCCAAGCCAGACAGGCGGGGCCCTCAGTCTCTGGGGCCGTGCTGGCTGCTGAGTGGAGTCGGGCAAAGCTGGTGGAGTATCCCCCACCCGAAAAGTCATTGGCCTAGGCTGCCAACCCATTTCCGTTGCTGGGGTCAGCGGTGAAACAGATGCTGGTGGAGCAGGTGCTGGTGGAGCAGGTGCTGGTGGGGTGATGACCCTGTGCAGACGATTTGCGTGCCAACGACTACCATTTTCCAGTCTGTATGTGGCCGGCCCCAATTGCTTAACCACCCGCAGTGGCTCTGACCAGAATGATTTCAGTTTATTTCTCCGATGAAGCCGTTTGATCCTGACCCAATCCCCTGCAGCCAGTGAGGGGGTCTGCACTCGGGTCTGCACTCGGTGCGTGGCATCAAACCAATCCCCTGCAGCCAGTGAGGGGGTCTGCACTCGGGTCTGCACTCGGTGCGTGGCATCAAACCAATCTTTCATCCGGGCCTGCGAACCCTTCACCTGAGCTCTGGCGTTCTGGAGCTCTGGGCTCCCGCGTGCAGGAGCTGGCTCAGCTCTCAGACAGTCCAGGGGTTGCTTCAGTTCGCGCCCGATCATCAGCATCGCCGGTGAAACTCCTGTAGTGGGATGCTTGGATGCCCGGATGGTCAAGAGGGTTTGGTTGAGAGCGTCGCTGTATGTTCTCCCCTCCTCCAGACAGGCTCTGAGTCCATTTTTGAGAGTTTCATTGAGTCGTTCCACACCACCATTGCTCTCTGGGTGATAAACTGCTGTCCTGATGTGCCTGATGGAGCGTAGTGTGAGGAACTCTGTGAACTCTGCTGAGGTGAACTGGGCCCCATTATCCGTCGTAACAACACTGGGAAGGCCCCAGCGTCCAAACAGGTTGTCCAGGCAGTCTATGATGGTGTGTGCAGTGATGGAGCTCAGTTGACAAACCTCAGGCCACTTCGAGTGAAGATCATGAACAACCAGCAGGTAGCGAGCGTGAGCAGGTGCCCCCTGAAGTTCCCCACAGATGCCGACCTGAATATGTTCCCAAGGTGAAAGTGGCCAAGGGGTCGGGGTGAGAGGGGCTGTGGCAGGCTCACTCACAGCAAAGCCCAGGGCGAGGAACAAGTCTAGGCCCATAATGTTAGCTCCCTTCCGGGTGATGCAGAACTTGGCGTCAGGCGTAAATTGCTGATCATACTGGACAGGGAGGCGGACCACGCCCAGAGTGTCGATGGGAGAGTGACCGTAGCCCAACAGGGTTGTAGTGGCTGCTTCCAGGGGTGTACGGCTGAAGAAACGATCATACGTGCTTTTATTTAAAATTGACACTTTGGCCCCTGTGTCCACGAGGAGCGAGACGTGAGCTGCGCCCACGCGACATGTGCAGAGCTTGAACGATGGCTGCAGAGTCTGTACAGTGTTAATGGGAACCACAGTAGTATCCTGGCGAGCAGGAGAGGAGCGGCAGCAGCGTGCAAAATGATTCAGTTTATCGCATTTATGACAAAGTTTCCCATGTGCAGGACATGACTGGTCTCTAGTTGCATGGTTAGAGGAGCCACAGTTACCACAGCTCCTGGCCCCCCTCCTACTGGGCCCCCTGTCCACTCTCTGCACCTCCAAGCTGCCACTCGGCCAGTCAGCCCCCTCCACAGCCTCTGTGTGATAAACGGCCGATGTTGATGACGTCACTGGTTCGTGCGCCGCGCGGGAGAATTTTCGCGCCTCTGTTAGTGCTGTTTCAAGCTGCTTTCCAATAACCAGAGCGTCCGCCAGCGTCATGGAGTCTGGTTCTAATAAAAGTCTCTCCCTCAGTTGGTCACACGACGTCTTTTCTATCAGCTGATCAACTATGAGTCCCTCTTCTATCGCCCCAAAGTCACAGAGTCTAGCCAGCTCTCGTAGTGCTGAGACGTAGTTGGCTACAGACTCACCCGGTCGCTGCTTCCTCTGACGAAACTCGAAGCGGTTCATCCGCCGGCTCCGCCCGGAGCTGAAATGAGTCCTCAGTGCAGCTGTGGCCGTGGCGTATTTATTGTCCGCTAACGTGAGCGTGGCGAGGATTCTCTGACCCTCCTGGCCCAGACAATGGCGGAGGAGCGCGCACTTCCTCGCTTCCGCCAGTTCAGTGTGTCCCAAAGCCAGCAAGTAGTCCTCGAACGCAGCTCGCCATCTGTCCCACGGGACAGCTGGGTCGCCGGGGACAGGCAGGAAAGGTGGCGGTGGTGGTAACGCGAGTCCGGACATCCTCGTCTGCCAAAATGTAGTGTCCGCGGGAACTCAATAACCACACCGTGTCGCTTCGTGCACCAAACTTTACTGAGCTCAAAACCCCCCACACACACACATTTACCCCATGCCGTAAAGCATCTCTTAAAGGCACAGTAACATGTCGTAACAAACAGAGCACACCATTACAGACCCAACAAACACATTAAACACTGTGATTTCTGAACACAACAATGAAGTTCAGTCCGTTTCCTTCTATCAGTTGACCGGCAGTTCTGCCACATCCAATATGGCGGCCGCTCTGACGTACCGCCGCTACGGACCAGCCCACTCAACGAGGCGTCCACTAACTGCCTCACCAGTTCTCTGTTGGGATCGCCCTGGCAGATGACAATAGCCAATCAGTGATGGAGAAAGATCAGAGGAGCTATGAAATAATGATGAATGATTGTTTGAAATTCATTTAATAGTTAACTCAGAAACCGCCGATCTGACTCCAAATCCGCCCAAATTATCACCACCCGCCCGAAGCTATTTTTAGCCGCTAAGTAGAGAGTGAAAACCGCCCAAATGGCGGTAAACCGCCCAATCTGGCAACACTGAACGCAATGCATTTTGGGATAGCCTCCGTCTGGAAGGATCCACCGGACCCGTCCTTCAAATTCGGGGAAAAGAAGGCCGCATTCGTCGGCCGCATCGAAGCAGTCTTCGAATTGGGACAGGCCTTGGCGCATCGCTGTGACGTCAGCGGCCTTCAAATGCGGCCTCAGACCCATGCAGCCGTCGGATTGGGACACACCTAGAGTCCCACCCACCCAAAGCAATCTCTACCCGCAAAAGTCAGAAGGAAAATCGCGGTGAACCGCCCAATCTGGCAACACTGGTGAGTGACGGCTGCAGAGTCAGTTTTGGAAAGTCCTGCGTGAATATCTATTTTTTTAAACAAAGTTGAACGTTCTAAGGTCTAAGGAGATTCAATCAGTAAAATGAAGACATCAGTTGGGTTTGTAATACATGTTAAAACAGAATAAAAGCCTTTTTGCGGCATAAAACCGATCTTTGAAGTTTTCTTGAACTAATGTTAAAGGGATTGTGACATGATTTTTTTACTATTCATAGAATTGCTCAAAATATATATATTTTATCATTTAAATATGTTTGTTTTTGCAAACAAAATGATAAATCACTTTAATTTTGCTTTAAAAGTGATTTTGAACTTCAAGCCGTGTTTAATCATGGGAAATCCGATTACACTCGAACGCACCATATGTGATGTCACACTGGGCAGAGGGCTGTGGTGTCTTTAATAGCGGACAATTTAAAACTGGACGAATTTAGCAATCTATGTGAAGATTTGAGCTATTTGTCTTCATTTTGGGAAGCAGAAAATTGTTTGGGTGATGGAACAAGAAACAACAGGATCTAATTTAGGTCTGATTCTGTATCAGACTTCCTTCATGTCGAGCTGCTCATACCTGCGCACTGTGACAAGCCCAGAGCTCTGCCCGGTGTGACATCACAGATGGTGCGTTCGCGTGTAATGGGATTTCCCATGATTAAACACGGCTTGAAGTTCAAAATCACTTTTAAAGCAAAATTAAAGTGATTTATCATTTTGTTTGCAAAAACAAACATATTTAAATGAAAATATATATATTTTGAGCAATTTTATGAATAGTAAAAAAATCATGTCACAATCCCTTTAAAATCTCGTCTCGTTCTCGCGAGATCTGTGATTTTCTCATCTCGTCTCGTGAGTTTTGTGTATCGTTACACCCCTAATGGATACCGATGTGATCCATACAACAAAGGGTGGTCCCAAGAGGAACCCCCAAGTCAAGGACATGCCCCTCCTGCACCCCGAGCAGAACAGTTCAAGACAAGCAGGAAATCACGAAGGTTCCAGAGAAAAGGCCCTAAACCTCTGAGCTCTGAAGAGACAGAGAACATACGTCGGTTGTTAGAAAGTTTGAAAAAATCAAACAAAGAAAACCAACCTGGAGTGATGTGTAGCACTATCATTGATAGTAACTCAGAACACACAAATAACAACAATGCCACAATTGCTGACAGTCACCAAGATACTGATGGTCAGGATGATGGCAATCAGGGTACAGACAGTCAACAAGACGTTGACTGTAACCATGACATCATTGTTACAGAGTCCGAGAGCCCCTCATCAGAAAAAGGGGGGGAAAGCTCACTCACCAAGGACAATGACTCGTCACAGACTGGTCACTCAGACCCATGTGTGACTGCACTACCAGTACAGGTGAATGAAAATCACACTGACAATGGTAGACGTAACAAACGTCGGAAAAAACCTGATAGGTTCCTATGTAACATTATCAGGAAGGGGCCCGCTAAGAAAGCGTACCTGTCAATCACATTAGAAGGGGTCCTCACAGAAGAGGCCCTCCTGGATGGTGGGGCCGACATAAGCATTATGTCGCCCACACTGTTGAAGGAGCTACGGATAGCCGCTAACGGTGTTGACAGGGAAATACCCCTCAAAGAATGTGCTGTAGTATTGCAAGGACTCTCAGAAACGAGAACAACCCTAACAGCTATAGCCATGGTTCACATGCAGATTGGTGAAACGACGCTATACCACCCGGTACACGTGTCCGCCGTTGACTCATTCCCATTTTTGGTCGGCCAAGACTTTATAAACCGCTTCGACGCGATTATAGATTATGGCGATCAGACAATGTGGACCAGAGTGAGCCAACCACTGCCGATCGATATGCCTACACAAGGTGACACTGACTGTCTAACAGCAGGTACCGCGGAAGGCACAAAGGGATCCTCCAACGAGAGCACAATCCCGGTAAGTGAACCTTCAGCAACAGGTGAGGCAGAAAAGGCCCAACAAGAGAGCCTCCTCTGCGAGCTGAAACAGTCAGCACTCACTGAACACTACCTACCACAGGTAGTCAAAGGTGTTGAGATCCAAGGATCCCACACCGATGATGCTGTTCTGTCCCCTTGGACGGAGAAATCAGCGATCAGCCAAGCTTTCTATGGAAACTTGGTTAAAAAACAGTTGGGTCTGGGAATGAACAAAAAAACTTTCCGCTTTTCGTTAGACCCCAACGATAAACAGGTAATGACCGCAAAAGGGATCATTGACCTGAAACTGCTCTGGAACCAACGAGAACTGGATCACCCGTTCCTCGTGGTCCCGAACTTACCACATGCAACTTATATAGGCTCCGACATTTTGGTAAGATTAGGTGTCTGAGTGGACATCAACAACAATGTACTGTGGTCACTAGACACAGCCACAAAGGACTCTCCTGTGCTAAACACAGAGAACCTTAAGGCTGGACAGACCATACCAGAGGTCTGCCAGATTGCTAATAGCCATAACATTGCGGTACCACCTCAGGTTATGAACAAGCCAGTGATGATTCACATCATGAAAGGACAAGCTATTAGCACAAAACAGGCATACTTTCAACCATCTCCTATGTTTTTCAACTTAGGACTGTCCATGGAGGCCACATGCCAAGTGACCCTCGACTGCAGAACCACGACTGTTGCTGTGTGCAACACAAGCACAGAAGAGGTACTGATCCCAAAAAACACACAGCTAGGATGGTTGATCTCTACTGATTTTCATGATTTTGAGCTAAGCATTCCATTTCTGGGAGGACTCCCAGAAAACTTGATCCCAAGTCAACACACGGGGCAAGTCTTGTTCACGAAACCAACACAGGCCATAGCTCTTTTCTCCCCCACTGAGTCCGACCAGGACACTGTCCGCAGGTTCGGTTTCAACAAAGGAGACAGTCTAGGCCCTCAAACTTACAGTGCACTACCTGTTGACAGGTTTTACGACACTGAAGGGGACTCACTGGAGCTCCCCAAAGAACAAGAACCCCTCTCAATTGCTTCACAGATTGACCAGGTGGTCGCCCAAGCCGACGCCCTGAAAACTGATGAAGAAAGGGACAAACTTCGCAAAGTTCTTCTAAAATATGAGAAATCATTCTCAACTGACTCGATGGATTGTGGGTTGACCACGCTCCACACAGTGAGCATCCCAACCCCGCCTAATGCTCCCCCTGCATTTGTCAGACAATACAAGATTCCTCTGGCAGCACATCAACCTATCAGAGAAATCATTAATGACCTGTTAGAAAAAGGTATCATCCGATACTGTAACAGCACTTACTCTGCGCCTTTATGGCCGGTGTTAAAACCAAATGGTAAGTGGAGACTCACTATAGACTACAGAAAGCTAAACAAACAAGTCCCCTTATCACGGTGGCCAATGACCCAGCTCCAACAGGAACTGCCCAAGGTCACCAATGGTAAGTACTTCTCGACCCTCGACGTCGCCTCTGGTTTTTGGACCATCCCTGTGCGCGACGAGGACCAATATAAACTAGCTTTCACTTTTGGTGGCCGTCAATACACCTTTAACAGGTGTCCCTTTGGCTACGCTAACTCACCTGCAGAGTTCAACATCTTCTTGAACAAAGCATGTCCAGACGCCCACGAGCGTGGGACACTAATTTATGTGGACGATGTCCTTTTGAGGCAGCCAACACTGGAATCACATTTGGCTGAGATCGACCACGTTCTGAATCAACTAACAACTGCTGGTGCTAAGATATCACTGTCAAAATGCCAATGGTGCAGAACCAAAGTGGACTACATTGGCCTACTTGTCAGAGTCAGAGTCAGAGAGAATTTATTGTCATTTGCACCGCATGTAGTACATGTGTTGAAAACGAGATTATGTACACAGGGTCCCAGTTACATCCAACAACAAATGCAAGAGAAAAACAATAATAACATCTAGGATTAACTAAGAGAGACATCAGCTAGTAATACACTAAGCCCTAATGTAGTAGAAAAACATCATTATAAACAGCAGCACGAACATGAGTCATTATGAGCAGATGGTCACAGATGAACGCAGCAACAAGAAACAGATCAGTATCAACATGATGTGACATTTTGCAGTGTTTATTCTTATTATTTATTTATTCATGAGTCTGACAGCCTCAGGGTAGAAGCTGTTCCTCAGTCTAGTGGTTCTACATTTGATGCTCCTCAACCTCCGTCCCGAGGGGAGTGGTGCAAAGAGTGAGTGTGCTGGGTGAGTGAGGTCTTTCATGATGCAGGTGGCTCTTTTTCTGCATCTGGAGGTGTAAATGTCTGTGATGGTGGGGAGACTGACTCCCACAGACTTCTGTGCAGCCTTCACCACTCTCTGTAGAGCTTTCCTCTCTGCAACTGTGCAGCCTCCATGCCACACGTTGATGCTGGAGCACAGGACGCTCTCCACTGCACACCTGTAGAACGAGGTGAGGACTGAGCTTCTCAGACCAGCTCGTCTCAGCCGTCTGAGGAAGTAGAGTCTTTGATGTCCTTTCTTGATCAGGCTGGTGGTGTTATTGCTCCAGCTGAGGTTATCATTCAAGTGTACACCCAGGTACTTGTAGCTGGAGACCACCTCCACCGCAGATCCACCTATATACAGTGGGGTGTGGGTGTGTTTGTTCCTTCTGAAGTCCACAATCATCTCCTTCGTCTTCTTCACATTCATGTGAAGGTTGTTCTCTTTGCACCAGCTCTCCAGATGTTCCACCTCCTGTCTGTAGCTGGATTCATCATTATCTGTGATGCATCCCACCACAGCTGTATCATCTGCAAACTTAACAATATGACAGCCTGGATGTGTGGCTGTACAATCATATGTGAGCAGAGTGAACAGAAGAGGGCTCAGCACACATCCTTGAGGAGAGCCAGTGCTGAGGGTGATGGTGGAGGAGGAGAAGTTGTGGATCTTCACGGACTGTGGTCTGTTTGTTAAGAAGTCTAGTACCCAGTTACAGATGGAGGGGCTTAGTCCAAGTGTGGATAGTTTGTCTATCAGAGTTTGGGGGATCATGGTGTTGAAAGCAGATGTGAAGTCCACAAAGAGCAGACGCACGTATGAGTCCTTCTGATCCAGGTGGGTGAGAGCAGTGTGGACCACAGAGGAGATGGCGTCCTCTGTTGATCGGTTCTCGCGGTATGCATATTGATGAGGGTC
This sequence comes from Garcialebias charrua, assembly GCA_038048925.1. NCBI lineage: Eukaryota > Metazoa > Chordata > Actinopteri > Cyprinodontiformes > Rivulidae > Garcialebias > Garcialebias charrua. The sequence goes on along the minus strand of JBBPBX010016003.1, from coordinate 4,775 downwards.
CTCGCTGATGTTGACGGTTGTCTTGATGTGGGACATGACCAGTTTCTCAAAACATTTAGCGACTATCGGGGTGAGAGCCACCGGTCTATAGTCATTCAGACCAGTCACTGTGGAGCTTTTTGGGACTGGGATGATGGTGGCAGTCTTCAGGCAGGTGGGAACTGACTCCAGTGAAAGTGAGGTGGTGAAGACGTCAGCCAGCACCTCACAGAGCTGGTCCGCACATTCCTTCAGAACTTTCCCTGGGATGTTAACCTTGTAGGTCCAGACGGAGTACAACCACAGCTGACTCGCACCCAAGGCCTTGACAATCTCAAAGTCCCCACAAATCTCAAAGAACTACAAAGTTTTCTTGGCGTGTGTAACTATTCAAACCAGTTCATAGAAAACTATGCAGACATTGCAAAGCCACTGACTGAACTCCTAAAGAAAGACGTTCCATTTGTCTGGACTGACAAACAGCAGCAGGCAATGGACGCTCTTATAAACAGGATCAAGTCAGCCCCATGTTTAGTCTACCCAGACTACAACAAAGAGTTTTACTTGGAAGTGGGCTTCTCAGCTCATTGCATAAGTGCAGGTCTGTACCAGATACACGACAGAGACAAACGTGTAGTAGCCTACGCCAGCAAAACGATGGCAGGCCCCGAGTTGAGATTCTCAGACTGTGAGAAGGCTTTACTGACCACAGTGTGGGCAGTTAAACATTTCTCCAGCTACATTGGTGGACAGAAAATCATTGTGGAAACACAACACCAGCCAGTGACTTTTCTTAACAGTGAACGCATCAGAGATGGTGTGGTAACAAACTCACGTGTTGCAACGTGGCTCATGGCGCTTCAAAGTTTTAACCTAGACATACGTTATGGTCAAAACAAGAAGTCACATCTGGGGACGGACTTGGCAATCTGCCAAAAGTGTACACAAGATGTACCAGCCACCCAGCCGCCGGTTGAGGTAAAAACCCCAGTAACTGAAGACCCGAATCACCACTTCTTTGATGACAATATCTGCAAAGATATGACAACATTGTACGTGGATGGATCTTCATTCCTCCGCGACAAAATCTGTAGGGCAGGTGTTGGAGGAGTTCTCCTCCAAGACCAAGAACAGATAACTTTCAGCTACAAATTAGGCTCTCAGACTTCTCAGTACGCTGAGATTGCAGGAATCCTAATAGCTCTCCAGATGGTAGTAGAACGCTCCATCAAGACGCTAGTCATCTGCACTGACTCTAACTATGCTCGTTTGAGTTTCGCTTGTCACCTCGCTGTGTGGAAACAGAACGGTTTCCTAACAAGCGACAGAAAAGTGGTCAAACACAAAGAGCTTTTCATAGCGTGTGATCACTTGGTGACATCACACGACTTACAGATCTACTGGAAGAAAGTTCCAGGACATTCTAGAGTCCCAGGCGATGACAAGCACTACAATGACATTGCAGATTCCTTAGCCAAAGAAGGAGCCGATGAAGGTCCTTTATGGTCCTTCGACCCTTCCTGGTTAATCAAGACTGTCAATACAACCTACAGTCAGGGTTATGGCAGTCACACGTGCACAGGCCGCAGCCAGACCTGCTGACAACGCAATCTCTGTACGACCCGCACTGACTGACCCAGACATCATCCAACTACAGAAGTCGGATCCTGCTATCAACTCCATGATACTGTATGTGACTGATCCGGACAAAAACACTCCGTCTAAAGACAAACTGGATTCCGATCCAGACCTTAAAGTCCTTTACCAGCTGCGCAAACAGCTAAAACTAATCAAGGGCATCCTAACTTTCGCTCATGGACCAACGTCCTCACCTGTGTTCGTGGTTCCCCATGAACAAAGGGGGGTGATGTTAGTTCATGCCCATGATCTCCCGTCCGCAGGACACAAAGGAGATAAAGCCACGCTGACGGCATTAAAACAAATTGCCTATTGGCCTGGAATGAAAAAGGATGTCAAGGACTACATTGAAGGGTGCGTGGTCTGTGGCCAGTTTCAGCCAACCAGACCACTTCACAGAGCACCACTGCAAAGCAGAGGCATTGCATTCCCATGGTCTGACCTCCAGATCGACTGGGTTGGACCACTCACTAAGAGCTCTAGAGGAAATAAATATTTTCTCACGGTAACCTGTGCATTTACCAAATGGGTAGAATGCCTACCAGCTCCTAACGACACAGCACAAACCACTGCTATGTTGTTAATGAATCATATATTCTCAAGGTTTGGACTTCCCCTTCGGGTGAACTCAGACCAAGGTACACACTTCACAGGTGAAGTGATGAAAGAACTGTGGAAGACGCTAGGCGTCAAGGCCAACTTTCATGTCGGCTACCACCCACAGGCTTCAGGCCAAGTTGAGAGAGCAAACAGAACTGTGGTGAGTATTTTGAAGAAATACGTGGCTGCAAACCACAAGGACTGGGACGTGAAACTCCCTCTGGTCCTCATGGCCATAAGAGCCACTCCACACACATCAACTGGCATCTCTCCCTTCGAGATGATGACCGGTCGACAAATGACTCTCCCTCTACACCTGTTGTACCAACCAGGCGACGCCGCCATGGCGACAGCCTACACCACACAACAATACATGAAAGATTTGAATGTACACCTCAGAAACACTTTTGCTTTCGCCCAGAAAAACCTGGAAAAATCCGCTGAAGGACGTAAGGCGTACTACGACCAGAAGGCCTCTCATAATGAACTCCAAGTGGGAGACAGAGTCTGGTACTATACGTTCGCCCCAGCAACCGGGAAAGGAGGGTCCGAGACCGGAACTCTCGCCCGCAAACTGATGCCCAGGTGGACTGGACCTCATCTGATAACAGACAAAGTGTCCTCAGTCGTCTACGAAATCAAAATCAGCAAAGGCCGCAAAGAGCCAATTGCTAAATGGGTACATCGAAATCAGATCAAACCTTACAAGGCGTTCAATGACTCCACAAAAGACAAAGATCTCACAAACTCACCGACTTCATGGGATAATAAGGTCGTCCAAACACAAGTTAGTAAATAAACTAATCAGGTTTAAACTACCATATTTCCCACCCTATAAGTCGCATTGTCCAATTTGAACTTAGAAACGCTAAGCCTAAAACCCACAACAAAAACTAACCTTAACAACCGTTTAAATCCACGAGATTTAATTTGACCTCGGTCATAAAGTTGAGACCTGTTTTTCTTGTGTGTTGCACTTTGGAATCTGACGACAAGAGTGTGTCGAAGCAGTGAAACGTTGTTTCCTTGTTGTTTAGTCATTACTGTTGTCATTAGTTGAGATATTGTTTTGGTTCTGAACACTCCCAGCCAAAAAGGTTTTGTATTAATATTGGTTAATGAATGATATGGATTTAACTATGCCAACATAATAATTAATAATAATAATAATAATTAATTCAATTTATAACGCACTTTTCATTACTGAAAATCTCACAGTGCTACACATATATTGAATGCTACACACATTCATAAACCGGTAGCGGCAGACTACCATGCAAGGTGCTTTCCAGTCATACCGGGAGCAACTCAGGGTTAAGTGTCTTGCCCAAGGACACAACGACACATGGTGCGGGTCCCGGGAGTCGAACCGCCAACTTTCCGATCGGGAGACGACTGCCATTACCACTACACCATGGCCGCCCAACATGCAGTTCATTTTGTTAAATCTCAATCGTCGAAGAGTCAATGTAGTTTAAAGCTACTCAAGGTACCATAAACTACACTGGTCTCACAATTTCTAAATTGAACCGATTCGATCGTTTCTATTCTAGATTATCTATTCATTTTGATGAGTCTCGCCATAGACTTCAAAATTTATTAGGAATACCAAATCCTACGTCGTTCGTCTAAAAGACAACAGACATTTAGATCAAACTATATTTCATTTTTCTATTTTAGTTTAACCTAAACTAAGTAATGAATGGAGGAATAGTTTGGAATTAGAGGCCTTCGTTACAGAAGCCCTCCAAAATTTTATAGGTATAGATCCCTATTTCTAATTTTACAGAATTGATCCACCCCTTAATTGGTAATTGTAGCTGATCTAAACCATGATAGCTTACATACCAGGTGCATATAGGTAGGGCCTAATGTAAAATCCCAATCATAAGCCCACCTAAAAAACCACATAATTGCATGACACATAGAACCAGAGTGGCACTGACTGGAAGCCAACCAGCCAACAACCTTCGATGTGGGGACCTGCAGCTCCAACGCTTGGTCTTCAACCTTCATCCAAGGGTTGCCTCCTCTGCGTCAATCGAGGGATCCCCTCTACATGCTGATTATAAAATCAATTGTTGCTGATGAAATCACCAACTCTGATCGATGTGGAATTATCGTTGTGGAATTACTGCTATGGAATTAACGCTGTGGATTATAAGACTTTGTTTTCCAAAGGATCACAGACTTTGTTTTCCAAGAGTTAACAGACTCAGTTTTCCAAGGGATTAAAAGCTTTTCGCAATGGGATTACCTCCGAACAGTATGGAATTTCCAAAAACTTTATGGGATTATAATTTTGATTTTTCTTTTCCACTTGCTGGATTACTTCAAGATCAGAGACAGTTCAAGGTTTCCTTTCGTGTTGGACCCCATCCCCAAGGACTGGCGATGGCTTCCAAAAGGGGGGAGATGTAGTGGGCATGACCGTGTCCACTTTGATACACCTGTGTATTTTTGAACTGTTCCAGAGATGACCTTTACTGACCTCTCAGTAAAGCAAGACATTTACTACAAATTATTCCATTAGTTGTAATCTGAGAACATAGTCACCA